>JARBWK010000751.1:0-25298 GCA_030556195.1 Anolis apletophallus
CTATCATCTACTATTACTAGTAGAAATACATTTCCTCCAATACTCTTTGGAAAAGGTCCAGCTAGATCCATGTGCACTAACTGTAACTTAGTTGTTACTCTATCACTCCTTTTGGCAACAGGATAAGCCTTTAACTTTGTTTTGTTACAGACAGCACACTCTAAATTATTTCTGCATTCTGGTATTTGAATGCCTACTAGCTGTGCAGTCTTTCTAATCATAATATAGTTCATGTGGCCAAACTTCCTGTGTAGCATGTGCAGACATCTGTCACCATGCAGAGGTTTCCTTCCAAACTCTGAATACTATTTGTAGACATTTTATTTCTAGCATTCATTCTATAGAAACCATTTTGAAATTTTACTTCCTTATACATACCTGTATTTTTATTACTCATTTTACATAACTCCCCTTCAAACACAATGGATAAAACATGGTCTGCAAGTTGTTTCACCCTAGAACATTGTGTTCTAGCTCAGAACTAAATAAACATTGTCTAACTTTAGACTAAGTTGACCAATTTCAACTTCTCCCTTTGTTAAAACCTTGCACCTTTGACCATTGGCTAGACTCACACAACTTTGCATAGAACCAGATAAAGGTTCCTTCTCTGCTAACAATTTACTATCCTTAACAAAACTCTTTGCACTCCCAGAGTCAATAATCCAGGGTACCTGAGGAATAAAATCATTGTTACATTGTAAACTCATCAACAGACAGCCTGAATCAGAGTCTTTTCTTGAATTGTTGATCTGTTCTTTCTTGCTCTGTGCTGATTCACTCTTCTTAAACTTGTTCTGATGACATTGTCTAGCTTTGTGTCCTCTTTTATTACAAATGTAACAGATGATGTCACACTGGATTGTCTCTTTCCTCTTCATATTGAAGCCTTTGTTGACCGTCTTATCCGTTGAAAGTTGCTGGGCATTTCTTCTGTAACAAGCCCAGTTCTCCAATCTAGTCGAAACTAAGTCGAAGTTGATGTCCTCTTCTTTCACAGATTGCATGGAGTCAATGAATGAGTTGTAGCTCTGCCCCAAACTGCTTAGTAGAATTAAGCCTCTTTGATCTTCTGTAAAATTGGTGCCCCTTGCTGCCAAATCATTAAATATGCTCAGCATTTTACTCAAATGAGTCTCTCTGGCACAATCTTCCATTGACAGAAGCTTCAGTGAAAACAGTTCTCTGCTCAATAAAACTTTTGAGCCTCCAGTAGCCTGCTGATACAGCTTTTCAAGCCTTTTCCAACAGTCAGCGGCTGTTTCTTCCAGAGCTAAATATGTGAGGTTCCTATCGTCAACTCTGCTCTCCCGAGATATGTTAACCCTCAGAGCGGTGACTGCGCTGAACGCCCCGGGTATTGAGTCCGTCGGGTTGGTGTGGGACGCCCGTGAGAGTATAGCCTTTCTGCTCGTGTACCGAGCGCCCAGCGCCCCAGCAGAGAGTCTATCCTGCTGCTAGAGACTGTGTCGGACTGGGCATTGAGGTTTCCCAGGCTTATTGTCCTGGGGGACTTCAATGTCCATGCCGACACAGCCTCATTGTCACCAGCGGCAGTGGACCTAGTGTCTACCATGGCAACACTAGGGCTCTCGCTCTGTGCTTCGGGCCCCACCCACCAGGCGGGTCATACCTTGGACCTTGTCTTCAGCGCAGGCGTCCAAGTGACCCTAGCCTCTACTATCGAGGTGCCGTGGTCGGATCACTGTGCTCTGAGGATCCGGATGGAGCAGGCTCCCCCCGCCCTGCAAGGGCGCCGAACAAATTTGGGTTCGCCCAAGGAGACTTATGGAACCAACCAGGTTCCTGAATGCTCTGAGGATCTGGAGTCTGTCAGCGTCTCAATCGATGAGCAAGTTAACACCTGGAACACTAGGATATCCAACGCTCTCGATGAGATTGCCCCTAGACGCCCTCTCCGGCCCCGCCAAAATCGGGTCTCCCTGGTTTACCGAGGAACTTAGGTCACAAGCGGGAAAAGAGACGGCTAGAGGGCAAGTGGAGGAGACTCCGTGACGAAGGCTCGAAATCAGCTTATAAGCTTATTATGGAGGCTTATGAGCAAGCTGTCAAGGCTGCGAAAAATTCGTACTATGCAGCCCAGATAGCGTCCGCCAGCTCACGCCTGGCGCAATTGTTCAAAGTGATTAGGTCTTTGACGATGGTCCCTACCATCCCAAAAAATGATGATCAGGCCCTAACTGCCGAGGTTTTTCAGAGCTACTTTGCGGACAAGATTTCGGCCCTCCGCCGGGACCTTCCCCCTACTCTTGATACAGTCAGCGAGCTTGAGACTCCGTGGCCTCTTGCCGGGCCCACCTTCGACCGGTTTCGACCACTGGACGCAGGATAGTTACTGCAACTAGATCGACCACTTGCTCCCTCGATCCGTGCCCTCCTGGCTGGTGAAAGCTTGCCTGGAGGGGTTACGTGACCCCTGTTGAAATTAGTTAACAGCTCCCTTGAGCAAGGAGTTTTTCCAGGGGATTGAAAGAGGCAGTGGTCACTCCATTGCTGAAGAAGCCGAACTTAGATCCGTCGGTCCCTTCCAACTACCGCCCAGTATCGAATTTGTCGTTCCTGGGCAAGGTGGTTGAAAGGGCAGCAATGGAGCAGTTGCAGTCCTACCTAGATGATGCAACTTGGTTCGACCCCTTCCAGTCCGGCTTCCGTTCTGGGCATGGGACGGAGACGGTGCTGGTCGCCATCACAGAAAAGCTGCGTCGCCAACTAGATCAAGGTGGATCGGCGCTGCTCGTGTTATTGGACCTCACGGCAGCGTTCGATACTGTCGATTACGATCTCTTGACCCACCGACTGGACGGGGGCGGGGTGAGGGGTCGGCCCTTAGCTGGCTGTCCTCCTTCCTCCGGAACCGGTCCCAGCGAGTGAGAAGGGGTGAGGTTGTCTCGGAGGTGCCCCACTTCATTGTGGGGTGCCTCAGGGGCAATTCTCTCCCCCTTTATTATTTAACATCTATGTCCGACCACTTGCCCGGTTGGCGCGCAGCTTTGGGCTGGAGTGTCACCAGTATGCGGATGACACCCAGCTCATTCTGGGGATGGAGGGCCAGCCTGACTCCGTACCCGATAATTTCCATCGTTGCCTTGAGGCCGTCACTGGATGGCTGCGAGCCAGTAGGTTGAAGGTGAATCCGGACAAGACGGAGATCCTGTGGCTGGGCCGTCCGGGTGCGGGGATCCGCCTTCCGACCCTGGACGGGCGACACACCGCCCGATCCCGTCGGTGAAGAGCCTAGGAGTCACGCTTGACTCCGAGCTGTCGATGGAGAAGCATATCTCCATCGTCAGTGGAGTGGCCTTCCACCACCTCCGACAGGCAAGGAGACTGGCTCCCTACCTGTCCCGTTATGACCTAGCCACAGTGGTCCAAGCCACGGTCATCTCAAGACTAGACTACTGTAATGCCCTCTACATTGGTCTTCCTTTGTCAGTGATCCGGAAGCTCAAGCTGGTGCAGAACGCAGCAGCACGGTTGGTGGCAGGTTGTCCATCTCGCTGCCACATCACACCAGTGCTGCGCGAACTGCACTGGCTTCCGATAGAGCACCGGATCACCTTCAAGGTGTTGGTTTTAACCTTTAAGGCCTTGAATGGTCTGGGGCCAGTGTATCTAAGGGACCGCCTCTCCCATTACAGTCCTCCACGACCACTGCGATCCGAGTCCCAAAACCTCCTGGTGGTGCCCAGTCGGCGATCTGTTCATCTGTCCTCAACGCTGAGGAGGGCATTCAGTGCCGCCGCGCCGGTGCTGTGGAATGCTCTACCCCCCCACAGTCCGAGCGCAGGCCGATCTGCTAACATTTCGCAGGGCCTGCAAGACCCTCCTCTTTACCCAGGCGTTTGGTGTTTAGGTTTATGTATACAACTGCCCCCACACCAGGCATGGTTATGGTAATTTTAGTGTGTTTGTTTTATTCTGATCTTATTGCCTTATGACTTACAGTGTGAGTCGCCCTGAGCCTTCGGGAAAGGGCGACTAATAAGTCGAAGAAATAAATAAATAAAATAAATAAACTGACAGGATGATGGTAGCCCTTGCCTTGCCATCTTTCAACCTTTCTGCATCAGAAATCGGTCGATGTGTAAGGCAGGATAGCAGCTCCTCCTTTGCCAAAACTGCTCGCACTTTGGTAGCCCATATTAAATAATTTGAGCTGCCTCTGAGTTTCTCCAAATGATGCTGTGCTCCAAATAATGCCATCTTTCTTCACACTACAGATGCTCCTGGCAAAAATTCACTTCAGCTTTTTTCCCTAACACTGAGGTAAACAGCGACTTCAGCTGCAATTTCTAGTGTTATTCAAAAACTTTTTCTGTGAATTATGGGTTATGTAGTATCTCTGTGCCTCTGCAATTCTGGATTCTGGGTTCTGGGATCTGGGCCCATAACCTCTTCGTCATCGAGTATTTATGCCACAGCGGAATAGGCAACAGAAATATAGAATGTTAATTCATCATCGGCCCAAAAAACCTCCAGTCTCTGTTCGTGTGAATAATGACACTCTCATTCAATTCACAAGGTAAAAAATATAACTTTGTATTGAATTGTATTTAACAATAACAAGCTAAGCATGGAAAAACAACAGCCATCACAGCTACCTTTTTAAACATCCTTTCCTCACAGATATTTAATCCCAACTGTCCTCTTCAACGGACAATTCCCAACTGTCAGATCCCAACTGTCATTCCTCAAGATTCCATTTATCAGTCTTGAGACAGCGCCATCTGGTGTCAAACATGTTACACTGCAGAAAATACATCTTGTGCTGACTCATGAATTGCCATTCAAAATGCAATAATCTGACAATGCATGCATGCGCGCATGGCAGGAGGGCGCCTCTTCCTCCTCCTCCTGGGTGCCGCACATGGCCGACAGTGTCCCTGGGGGCTTCCGACTGGAAAGAGGACGTGAGGAGGAGGTGCACCGAAGCCGCACGGCCGGGGCCGCTGCCACGCATGCGCAGCAGCGCCCTGGGGGCGGGACTTCCCTTCATCCTCCTCCTCCCCGCGACCAACTTCCAGGCGCGGGAGGAGGAGGACGGAAGCCCCACGGCTGGGGCCGCTGCTGCGCATTCGCAGCAGCACCCTGGGGGCAGGCCTTCCCTTCATCCTCCTCCTCTGCGCGACCGACTTCCGGTCGCGGGAGGAGGCGAACGGAAGCCCCACGGTCGGGGCCGCTGCCGCGCATGCACAACAGCGCCCTGGGTGCAGGACTTCCCTTCCTCCTCCCCGCGACCAACTTCCGGTCGCGGGAGGAGGCGGACGGAAGCCCCACAGCCGGGGCCGCTGCTGCGCATGCACCCCCGCAGCCTGGGGGCGGGACTTCCCTCCTCCTCCTCCCCGCGACCAACTTCCGGTCGCGGGAGGAGGCGGACGGGAGCCCCACAGCCGGGGCCGCTGCCGCGCATGCGCAACAGTACCCTGGGGGCGGGACTTCCCTTCCTCCTCCTCGTGACCAACTTCCGGTCGCGGGAGGAGGCGGACGGAAGCCCCACAGCCGGGGCCGCTGCCGCGCATGCGCAACAGTACCCTGGGGGCGGGACTTCCCTTCCTCCTCCTCGCGACCAACTTCCGGTCGCGGGAGGAGGCGGACGGAAGCCCACGGCAGGGGCCGCTGCCGCGCATGCGCAGCAGCACCCTGGGGCGGGACTTCCCTTCATCCTCCTCCTCCCGCGACCAACTTCAGGTCGCAGGAGGAGGCGGACGGAAGCCCCGGGGGTGGCCCAGCTTCTTTTGGCCTAGGGCGCCAAAAGAAGTTAATCCGGGCCTGATTTTAACTACCATACCTCAGTGACATGGGGATCCTGGGATTTGGAGTTTGGCACAGAAAGCTAAATACCTTGGGAAACTACAGCTACCATATCAAGACATGTATCCATATCAAGACATTGGACTACTTGAAGCTTCCCGAACAGTCTTCAAAGGCAACCCCACGTTGAGCACGTTGCAGTAATCTATTCTGACGGGGCTTCCCGATGAGTCCATGATCACTCCCAGACTGCGAACCTCCACCTTCAGGGGGAGTGTCACCCCCGTCCAGCACAGGCTGTAACCTCGGCCTTACACTATACTTACTTACTTAGGCAATCCCTCGTTGTCCGGATAGGATTGTCCTACAAGTTCGGTGTCCTGGTGGTGGGTCCGTAGGTGACTATGAAGCCCTGCATCTTCTCCCACAGTGAGGGCATTGGTTTCCAGGTGGAAGGCAGTCCTGGTTGGGGTTAGCTTGACACTCCTTCCTCTTGGCATATTTCTCTCTTTTGCCCTCTATTCGTGCCTCTTCAAATTCTGCAGCACTGCTAGTCACAGCTGACCTCCAGCCAGGGGTGGTCTAAGGTAATTTTATATGGTAGGCAAACATTATTTTGGCGCCCCCCCCAAACATTATTTTGGCGCCCCCCTCCCTTATAAAACAAATATACATTTATAATATCACAATACCATTAGTAGTATTATATTGTATCAATGTATATAAAATATATTATATTATACTACTAGCGGACCCGGCCAGGCTTCGCTGTGGCTTTTATTCCTTTCTGGTTTTTTCCCTCCTCGTCCGGCCCCCCTCCTTCCATCCATCCTTTTTTTTTCTCTCTCCTTCTTCTCTCCTTCCTTCCTTTTGTTTCTTCCTTTCTTCTCCCCTTCTCTCCTTCTATTCTTTTATTTTCCGCTCCTTACTTTTCATGGGGTGTGTGGAGCTGGCCCTCACTGGTGTTTCAGACACACGCTGGCACGGTTGCGGAAAGGGGGGGCTCTTCCGCAGCTTCTCTGCCGCTTGTGGTCCCGGGCCGCGTGGGCGGCGTCGTGGCAGCCTCCTCTGTCGCCTTCTAGGCCTCCTCCGCCGCCTCGTAGCCGTTCCTGGACCCGGGCCGTGCATGCTCAGGCAGCAGCAGGGAGTTTTTTCGGCGAAAATGCCCACGCATGCTCAGAGTTCTGCTTCGGGCGGGCGCAGTTAGCGCCGATCCCTGCTGCTGCCTGCAGCAGCTTGAGATGCGAGACATTTTTGCGCATGCCCAGAACTGCCGGAGCTGAACTTCAGCTCCGGCAGTTCTGGGCATGCGCAAAATTGTCTGCGCATGCTCAGAAGCTGCTGCAGGCAGCATCAGGGAGTTCTGCTTCGGCGGCGCGGCCGGCGTGGCAGCGCCCATCCAAGAAGGCGCCCCACGCGGCCGCGTAGGTTGCTTACATGGACGAACCGCCCCTGCCTCCAGCTGGAGTGCTCAAGGGCCAGGGCTTCCCAGTTCTCAGTGTCTGTGCCAGAGTTTGTAAGGTTGGCTTTGAGCCCATCTTTGAATCTCTTTCCTGCCCAACAACATTCCGTTTTCCGTTCTTGAGTTCGGAGTAGAGCAACTGCTTTGGGAGACGGTGGTTGGGCATCCAGAAAACGTGGCCGGTCCAGCGCCAGATCAAGGACCAAAAGGGCGTGAGCATGAGGAAAGCCCCGCCCGGGGCTGCTGGCGGGAGCATGCTGCAGCGGCTTGGGGAGAGGGCGACGCCTCTCTGCCTCCTTCCCCAATGTTCCTGGATGCCGCGCATGGCCGGCAGCGGTCCTGGGGGCTTCCCTTCTTTTCTCCCCCTCCTCGGGAGGAGGAAGAAAGGGAATCCCCAGGACTGTTGCCGGCCATGCGCAGCATCCAGGAACATTGGGGAAGGAGGCAGAGGCGCCGCGCCTCCTGCCACGCGTGAATGCCCGCCAGCGCTGGCCCCGCATCGGGCCTTCCTCCGCCTCATCCTCCGCGCCCAAGGAAGGAGGGGAAGCAGAGAGCCCCGCCCCCGTGGCTACTGCTGCACATGCCCAGCATTGGCCTGGGGCGGCGCTCTCCATCCTTCCTCTCAGCCGGCCCCTCCTTCCTTGATTCAAGGAAGGAGGGGCCGACGTGAGGAGGAAAGGCGGGAGGGAAGCCCCGCCCCCAGGGCGATGCCGCACATACCCAGCATTGGCCCGGGGGCGGGGCTTACCTTCCCCCCTCGTTCTCGTTCCGACCCCTCCTTCCGTGATTCAAGGAAGGAGGGGCCGACGCAAGGAGGAAGAGGCAGAGGGAAGCCCCGCCCCCAGGGCGATGCCGCACATGCCCAGCATTGGCCCGGGGCGGGGCTTACCTTCCCCTCGCCAGCCCCGACCCTCCTTCCGTGATTCAAGGAAGGAGGGGCCGACGCGAGGAGGAAGAGGCGGAGGGAAGCCCCGCCCCCAGGGTGATGCCGCGCATGCCTAGCATCAGCCCGGGGGCGGGGCTTACTTTCCTCTAGCCGGCCCCCCTCCTTCCGTGATTCAAGGAAGGAGGGGCCGACGCGAGGAGGAAGAGGCGGAGGGAAGCCCCGCCCCCAGGGCGATGCCGCGCATGCCCAGCATTGCCCCGAGGGCAGGGCTTAACTTCCTGCTGCCGGCCCCTCCTTCCGTGATTCAAGGAAGGAGGGGCCGGCGCGAGGAGGAAGAGGGGAAGCTCCCGCCTCAGGGTGATGCCGCGCATGGCCAGCATCGGCCCGGGCGGGCTTACTTTCTTCTTAGCTGTGCCGGCCCTCCTTCCGTGATTCAAGGAAGGAGGGGCCGGCGCGAGGAGGAAGAGGCGGAGGGAAGCCCCCGCCCCAGGGCAATGCCGCACATGCCCAGCATCGGCCCGGGCGGGGCTTATTTTCCTTCCTTGTACGCCCCTCCTTCCGTGATTCAAGGAAGGAGGGGCCGGGCGCGAGGAGGAAGAGAGGCGGAGGAAGCCCCGCCCCAGGGCAATGCCGCACATGCCCAGCATCGGCCCGGGGGCGGGCTTACTTTCCTCTTGTTCTCGTGCCGGCCCCTCCTTCCGTGATTCAAGGAAGGAGGGGGCGCGAGGGAGGAAGAGCGGAGGGAAGCCCCGCCCCCAGGGCCGCTGCCGTACATGCCCAGCATCGGCCCGGGGCGGGGCTTACTTTCCTCCTTAGGCATACGCCCCTCCTTCCGTGATTCAAGGAAGGAGGGGCCGGCGCGAGGAGGAAGAGGCGGAGGGAAGCCCGCCCCAGGGCAATGCCACGCATGCCCAGCATCGGCCCGGGGTGGGGCTACTTTCCTCCCTTCCCAGGCCGGCCCCTCCTTCCGTGATTCAAGGAAGGAGGGGCCGACGCGAGGAGGAAGAGGCGGAGGAAGCCCCCGCCCCCAGGGCGATGCCGCGCATGCCCAGCATTGCCCCGAGGGCAGGGGCTTAACTTCCCCAGCCTCGTTCTCACGCCGGCCCTCCTTCCGTGATTCAAGGAAGGAGGGGCCGTGGCGAAGGAGGAAGAGAGGCGGAGGAAGCCCCGCCCCCAGGGTGATGCCGTGCATGCCAGCATCGCCCGGGCGGGGCTTACTTTCCCTCCTTGTTCTTGTGCCGGCCCCTCCTTCCGTGATTCAAGGAAGGAGGGGCCGGCGTGAGGAGGAAGAGGTGAGGGAGCTCCCGCCCCAGGGCAATGCCGCACATGCCCAGCATCGGCCCGGGGCGGGGCTTACTTTCCTCTGTGCCGGCCCCTCCTTCCGTGATTCAAGGAAGGAGGGGCCGGCACGAGGAGGAAGAGGCGGAGGGAAGCCCGCCCCAGGGCAATGCCACGCATGCCCAGCATCGGCCCGGGGTGGGGCTTACTCCTTGTCCTCGCGCCGGCCCCTCCTTCCTTGAATCAAGGAAGGAGGGGCCGGCACGAGGAGGAAGAGGCGGAGGGAAGCCCCGCCCCCAGGGCAATGCCACGCATGCCCAGCATCGGCCCGGGGCGGGGCTTACTTTCCTCCTTGTTCTCGTGCCGGCCCCTCCTTCCGTGATTCAAGGAAGGAGGGGCCGACGCGAGGAGGAAGAGGGAGGAAGCCCCGCCCCAGGGCAATGCCACGCATGCCCAGCATTGCCCCGAGGGCAGGGCTTAACTTCCCCCTTGTTCTCGCGCCGGCCCCTCCTTCCGTGATTCAAGGAAGGAGGGGCGCGAGGAGGAAGAGGCGGAGGAAGCCCCGCCCCAGGGCAATGCCACGCATGCCCAGCATCGGCCCGGGGTGGGGCTTACTTTCCCTCCGTGTTCTCGTGCCGGCCCCTCCTTCCGTGATTCAAGGAAGGAGGGGCCGACGCGAGGAGGAAGAGGCGGAGGGAAGCCCCGCCCCCAGGGCAATGCCGCGCATGCCCAGCATTGCCCCGAGGGCAGGGCTTAACTTCCCCCCTCGTTCTCGCGCCGGCCCCTCCTTCCGTGATTCAAGGAAGGAGGGGCCGGCGCGAGGAGGAAGAGGCGGAGGGAAGCCCCGCCCCCAGGGCAATGCCACGCATGCCCAGCATCGGCCCGGGGGTGGGGCTTACTTTCCCTCCTTGTTCTCGTGCCGGCCCCTCCTTCCGTGATTCAAGGAAGGAGGGGCCGACGCGAGGAGGAAGAGGCGGAGGGAAGCCCCGCCCCCAGGGCGATGCCGCGCATGCCCAGCATTGCCCCGAGGGCAGGGCTTAACTTCCCCCCTCGTTCTCGCGCCGGCCCCTCCTTCCGTGATTCAAGGAAGGAGGGGCCGGCGTGAGGAGGAAGAGGCGGAGGGAAGCCCCGCCCCCAGGGTGATGCCGTGCATGCCCAGCATGCCCCCCTCGTTCTCGCGCCGGCCCCTCCTTCCGTGATTCAAGGAAGGAGGGGCCGGCGCGAGGAGGAAGAGGCGGAGGGAAGCCCCGCCCCCAGGGTGATGCCGTGCATGCCCAGCATCGGCCCGGGGGCGGGGCTTACTTTCCCTTGTTCTCGTGCCGGCCCCTCCTTCCGTGATTCAAGGAAGGAGGGGCTGGCGCGAGGAGGAAGAGGCGGAGGGAAGCCCCGCCCCCAGTGCGATGCCGCGTATGCCCAGTATCGGCCCGGGGGCGGGGCTTCCAAAGTGTGGCCTAGGGCACCAAAAGGGCTTAATCCCGGCCTGACTTGCAGAGATCAGGCGGTGTTGTATTTCAGTGTCAATGTTGACTTTTGTGACACCATTAAGCTGTATCTCTGGCATTGGAGAGGGATTGGCTGGTGACTGATGTAAGAGCACTTGGGTTTTCTCGGTGTTCAGTGACAGGCCGAGCTTCTCGTATGCTTCTGCGAAGGTGTTTAGAGTGGTTTGGAGTTCTTCTTCTGAGTGCGCACAGACGACGTTGTCATCAGCATACTGGAGTTCTATAACAAAGGTTGTTGTAACCTTGGTTTTGGCTTTCAGTGTGCTGAGGTTAAATAGCTTGCCGTCTGTGCAATAGATGATTTCCATCTTCCCGTCAACAAGGTGAAGTCTCATAGCGATGAAGGTGGAGAATAAGGTTGGGGCAATAAGAACACACCCCTGTGTGACATCTGATTCCACCTTAAATGGGTCACTTTGGGAGCCATGGCTGCCCGAGACTGTCACCATCATATTTTATTTATTTATTTATTTATTTATTTATTTATTTCTTCAATCTTGTATTCCGCTCCTCCCCGCAGGCTCGGGGCGGATAACAACAATGTAAGTGGGCATCATGTCACAGACATGGGGCCCTACAAAAAGCATAAAACACATTAAAAACACAAATTGACACATTTCGAGGTGCAGGGTGACATACATAGTTCTGGAGACACAGTCCTTCTATGCCTAATTAAAGGCTAGTCCAAAGAGGGCGGTCTTACAAGCCCTTCTGAATGGAGCCAGCTCTGAAATGGCTCGGGCACTGTCCGGCAAAGAGTTCCACAATACTGGCGCCACTGCAGAGAAGGCTCTCTGTCTAGTTACAGATAGGTGGCATGAGCGGACTGGTGGTACCGTCAGCAGATTCTGTTCGTCTGACCGCAGTGATCTCGGGGGTAAGTACGGGGTAAGGCGGTCCCTCAGGTACGCAGGCCCTAGGCCGTGTAAGGCCTTAAAGGTCAATACCAACACCTTGAAGGCGATGCGGTACTCGATGGGAAGCCAGTGCAGCTGCCGAAGAATGGGTGTGATGTGCTCCCTCACCGGCGAACCCGTCAGCAAGCGAGCAGCGGCGTTCTGCACTAGCTTGAGTTTCCGAATTGTCGACAAGGGAAGGCCAACGTAGAGGGCGTTACAGTAGTCCAGTCTCGAGATGACCGTCGCTTGGATTACCGTCGCCAGGTCGGTCCTGGACAGGTAGGGTGCCAGTCGCCTAGCCCGTCGTAGGTGAAAGAAGGACCAAACTTGGCATGAATACTCAATATGCCCAAATGTGAACACAGATGGAGTTTGGGGAAAATAGACCTTGACATTTGGGAGTTACAGTTTCTGGGATTTATAGTTAACACACCATCAAAGAGCATCATGAACTCCTGCAAGAATAGAATTGAACCAAACTTGGCATATCGAACTCTCATTACCAACAGAAAGTACTGAAAGGATTTGCTTGGGAGTTTGGAAGTTGTAGTTCACCTACACCCAGAGAGCACTGTGGGCAGGAGGGGAAAGAAAGGGTATTGGAGGTTCCAATTTCCCACGGCACACCTGATGATCATGTATACACAACAAGTGGGGACCGTGTCAATGTCAAACTGAACACCAATACAAGAACAGTATGAAATAGTAATCAAATAAACAATGGTAAGAATCACGTCTTGTCTTTATCATTAGTATATATCAATAAGCAGGTGAGTATTCACATACAATATGCATACAATATAAGAACAAAACGTAAAAGGTACACTCTGGCAACTGAGGAGGCAACCACTATGAGGACTCGTGGAAGGCAGTTCAAACCTGTAATCAGGTGTGTATAGTCACAGTTCTCGAAGGTAAGTATTCCACAGGGTACAACGTGGTGAGAATGGATGCTGTAGGGGCGGAGATTCTCCAGTAAAAGCCTCCACGGTGCCAAAGACGACCTGGAAACCGCTGCAGCCCGGGATCGCCGCTTTGTAGAATGTAAACAAACGCGGCTGAGGCTATGTATGTTCCTGTACTCTTTTTCGAATCTCGCGCCCGCTTTCGCCCACATAAATGTCCCCACAAATGCATTTTAAACAATACACGATATTACTAGACCCACAGGTGGACCAGGTATTAACTTTGAACCTTCGGTGGTTGTAAGGGCTGAATATGTGATCTGCTGGATCAATTAAATGGCATATAGAGCACCTGCCACATTTATGGGTAAATTGCTTGATAGTTGTCTCTACCTGTCTGATGCTGTGATCAGAGTGAATGATCAAACTTTTTATGTTGGCAGTGCGTTTGTATGCAATCAATGGTTTTTTTTGGAGCCCAGGAATGGACTGCACCAGGGGCCAAAATCTATTGACAATAGAGGAGATTTTGCGAGCATGGGGAGTATACGTGAGCGGCCAGACTATTCTGTCTTCAACAGGTTTACTTTTATCCATGAATAAAGATACGCGGGGAATCTTCTTTACTCCGAGTAGAGCACTCTGTAGCACCAATTTAGGATAACCTCTGTCTTCCAAATTTAAAGTGAGCCTCTCTGCAGCCTTGAGGAATTCACACTCGGTAGATGAATTGCGCTTTAAGCGCATCAATTGCGAATAGGGGAGATTGTTGCGCAATGAATGCGCGTGGAAAGATCTGTAGTGCAGTAAGGCATTTTTTGTGGTTGGTTTTGTATAGTTCCTCACTTGTAGTCTATCTCCTTCTTTGTATACCATCACGTCCAAAAAATTAAATTTAGTACAGCCTGGTCCATAGGGGGCAGAGGCCCAGAAGTACCCCTAAAGAGAGGATTTCAGCAAAAACCTCAGGTGAGTTTTTAAAAGTTGCCCTAACCCTAACCCTAACCCTAACCCTGCCACTTCTGGGAATGCGCGGAGGTTTTCGCGCATGCGCAGTTGCTCCTGCACTCAACTTCAGTTCCGAGCAACTGCGCCTCAAGCAAAGACCTCCGCACATGCCCAGAAGTAGCGTCGGAGTGCATAAGGCCGGGGCCCAAAAGCAGGCAGCCGCGGCACTGCCTGAGGAACATACATTGGCAGGGCCAGGACGCTGTCTGCCGCTGGCGGGTGGGGGAATTCGTCCCTTCCCAGATGGCGCCCCATGCGGCCGCTTCCTTGGCCTACCCTTAAGGAACTCAAGTGTGAAATTGCTGAAATTCTAGCCAAAATATATAACCTTTCTCTAAGATCAGGCACCGTACCCGAGGACTGGAGGGAGGCAAATGTAACTCTGATCTTCAAGAAAGGATCCAGGGGTGATCCAGGAAATTATAGGCCAGTTAGTCTAACCTCAGTTCCAGGCAAAGTGATGGAAACCATTATTAAAGAAAAAATTACCAAGCACATAGAAGAACAGGCATTGCTGAAGGAAAATCAACATGGTTTCTGCAAAGGCAAATCATGTCTTACTAACTCGATAGAATTCTTTGAGGGTGTAAATAAACACATAGATAAAGGGGACCCAGTCGATATTGTTTACCTTGACTTTCAAAAGGCTTTTGACAAAGTCCCTCACCAAAGGCTCCTAAATAAGCTCTTCAGCCATGGAATCAGGGGACAGGTCTTGTCCTGGATTGGAACCTGGCTAAACTGTAGGAAACAAAGGGTGGTAATAAACGGACACTTCTCTGGGTGGAAAGAGGTGAGAAGTGGCGTACCCCAAGGTTCAGTTTTGGGTCCGTTACTTTTTAATTTATTCATAAATGATCTGGATGTAGGAGTGAATTGTGAGGTAGCAAAGTTTGCAGACGACACTAAACTGTTCAGGGTAGTTAAAAACGAAACTGACTGTAAAGAGCTCCAGAAAGATCTCTCGAAATTGAGTGAATGGGCAACAAAGTGGCAAATGAATTTTAACCTAAACAAGTGTAAAGTCTTGCACATCGGGGCAAAGAACCCCAACTACACCTACCAATTGATGGGGTCAAAGCTTTCTGAGACAAACCAGGAAAGGGATCTTGGGGTTTTGGTGGACAGCTCAATGAAGATGTCAACCCAGTGCGCAGCAGCAGCGAAAAAGCAAATTCTATGCTTGGCATGATCAGGAAGGGAATCGAAAATAGGTCGGCAAATGTTGTATTGCCTCTCTACAAATCTATGGTGAGGCCACATCTGGAGTACTGTGTACAATTCTGGTCTCCGCACCTCAAGAAGGATATAACGGAACTGGAAAAGGTACAGAAAAGGGCAACAAGAATGATCCAAGGGATGGAGCGGCTCCCTTACGAAACCAGGTTGCAACGCCTTGGTCTTTTCAGCCTTGAAAGACGGCGTTTAAGAGGTGACTTGATCGAAGTGTATAAAATCATCGTGGGCTAGAAAAGGTGAATAGAGAAAAAATATTTTCTCTGTCACACAACACTAGGACTAGGGGCACTCCTGAAGCTCCAAGGAAGGAAAGTTAGGACTAATAAAGGGAAATATTTCTTCACCCAGAGAAAGGGTCATTGGGTCATGGAACTCACTTCCAGAGGAGGTTGTGACAGCGGTCAGCCTGGACAGCTTCAAGGCAGGATTAGACAGATTCATGGATACCAAGGGAATCAGTAGTTACTGAAATGGACATCCAAGGGCCACCTCTGTGTTGATGGAGGCAGGCAGGATTTTCCCCGGGTACTGGTTGTGGGGGGTCGGGAGCAGGTGAGGGTTTTGCCCTCCTTTCTGCTAGAGATCCCTGTGTACAACTAGTCGGCCACTGTGTGATACAGAATGCTGGACTAGATGGGCTGAGGCCCGATTCAGCATGGCTCTTCTTATGTTCTTATGTTCTTATGTTACCCCTGGATGCAGATGGGCTCTTCCTGGGGCCCGCCTTCACAACAATAATCCCAGAAGTTAATGAACCATGTGGCTCCATCTGGGTTGGTTTGTGGGAAGCAATGGGATCCAAGGGGAACAACAACAACAACAACAAGAAAAAGGCATGTCTGTTGGTTTACATTGCACACATGTGATGGACCCACCAATGGATTCAACCAGATGTACTCATGCCCTCATGTGATCAATTTTCCCAGCATGTGGTGTCAACATTGCTTTCACTTTTGATTTGGGAGTGGGGGAGAGAATGGACAAATTGTGTAATTTCCCGACAAGGCTGCTGGCCATTCGGAGGGGAAGTGAGTGACTCACTGCTCAGACGAGGGCGCCGTGCCCTGAGACGTTCCTCCCAGCTGCCCAACTGGAAGATCATTTCCTTTTCAGCAGGATGGTGGCCTGTCAAGAATAAGAGACATCCAGTGACATCTAGACCCCTTCCAGTCCGGCTTCCGTTCAGGGCACGGGACGGAGACGGTTCTGGTCTCCATCACAGACCAACTCCGCTGCCAGCTCGACCAAGGCGGGTCTGCGCTGCTCGTGTTATTGGACCTCACGGCAGCGTTTGACACGGTCGACCACAATCTTTTGATCCACCGCCTGGCCGTGGCTGGAGTGAGGGGGACAGCCCTTAAATGGCTGACCTCCTTCCTCCACCAGCGGTCTCAGCGTGTGAGGAGGGGCGGGGTGGTCTCCGAGGGCTCCCCATTAGTATGTGGAGTCCCTCGGGGCCATTCTCTCCCCTCTGTTATTTAACATCTACATGCAGCCGCTTGCACAGCTGGTGCGGAGTTATGGGCTGGAGTGCCACCAGTACGCTGACGACACCCAGCTCATCCTGAGGATGGAGGGCAGGCCGGGATCCGTCCCGATAATTTCCAACATTGCCTCGAAGCCGTTACTGGATGGCTGCGAGCCAGTAGGTTGAGGGTGAATCTGGCAAAGACGGAGATCTTGAGGCTGGGCCGCCCGGGTGGGGTAGATGTCCACCTTCCGACCCTGGACGGTGTGGCGTTATGCCTATCATCTTCCGTGAAGAGCCTGGGAGTCCATCTGGATTCCCAGCTGACCATGGAGGCCCAGGTATCTGCGGTCAGCAAGTTGGCCTTTTTCCATCTCCGACAGGCAAGGAGGCTGGCCCCCTATCTCTCCCGGAACGACCTCGCCACGGTGATCCAAGCCACGGTCATCTCAAGGCTAGATTACTGCAACGCGCTCTATGTTGGCCTTCCTTTGTCGGCGACCCGGAAGCTCAAGCTGGTGCAGAACACTGCCGCCCGGCTCCTGTCTGGCTCTCCAGCAGGTTGCCATATAACACCTGTTTTGCAGGACCTGCACTGGCTGCCAATTGAGCACTGGATCGCCTTCAAAGTGTTGGTTCTTACCTTTTAGGCCTTGCACGGTCTGGGGCCAGCGTATCTGAGGGACCGTCTCACCCCATATTGCCCTTCGAGATCACTACGGTCCGAGGATGCCAACTTCTTGGAGGTACCTTCAGCGAAGCTGGCACGACTGACATCCACCCGCCGGAGGGCGTTCTCTGTCATAGCTCCCACGCTGTGGAACGCCCTCCCGGCCGAAACCCGGGCAATGCCGACGTTTGATGGTGTGGCACTTCGCCCACAGCCCCTAGTTAAGAGCCTTGGGGTCCAGCTAGACACCCAACTGTCGATGGAAGCGCAGATTGCCTGCGCTTGCAAGACAGCGTTCTACCATCTGCGGCAGGCGAAACGCCTGGCTCCTTACCTCTCCCGCTGCGACCTGGCCACGGTGATCCAAGCCACGGTCATCTCGAGGCTTGATTACTGTAATGCGCTGTACATTGGCCTACCCTTGTCGGCGATCCAGAAACTTAAGCTGGTGCAGAACGCAGCAGCGCGCCTGCTGTCGGGAGCCCCAAGATCTGCGCATGTGACCCCACTCCTGCGTGCACTGCACTGGCTTCCCATCGAATTCCGGGTCTCCTTCAAGGTGTTAGTTCTAACTTTCAAGGCCTTATATGGTTTGGGGCCAGTGTACTTGAGGGAGCGTCTTACCCCATACAAACCCAGAAGATCACTGCGCTCAGAGGGGCTTAATCTACTAGAGGTCCCTAGTATTAAGATCTGTAGGCTGTCGAGCACCCGGCAGAGAGCATTCACAGTGGCCGCTCCGACCCTCTGGAATTCTCTGCCGGAGGAGATACGAGCACTACGGGGTTTGTTGGCCTTCCGCAAGTCTGTGAAGACTTGGCTATATAGGCAGGCATTTGGTCCCAACTGAGGCCTCCTTAGTGGCCAGCTGCCAACATACCGTCCTGCCATGTATTGCCTCTGCGTATTATTGCTTGCCGGGATCATTTGTGGGGAGGGGGCTTTTGGGTATACGTCTTTTATCTGTTTATTGATGTTTTATTGATTTTATGCTGTAAACCGCTCTGGGCTCCAGAGAGAGCGGTCTACCAAATCGAATTTATAAATAAATAAATAAATAAATGAAGGAACTGCTCCCGTTCAGACGGGCTTGCAAAACCTACTTGTTTAAGCAGGCCTTCGACGGGTAGGCCCGCGCGTTCTTAATTGTGCCACTGCTTCAATTGTCTACTGTTTTGTTGTGTTGCTCTGCTTTTAACTGTTTTTATCGTTTTGTATTTTATTGTGCCTTCGGCTCTTGTAAGCCGCCGCGAGCCTCCGGGAGTCGACGGCATAGAAACCCGAATAAATAAATAAATAAATAATAAATAAATAAATCTGCCTGGCTTGGAGAAAAGACAATTGCGAGGCGACATGATGTCAATAAGGCCGTCTATCCCGATGTTGTGTCTTCCTGCATGGCAGAATGGATTGGACTGGATGGCCTGTGGGGGGTCTCTTCCAACTGGAGTTATTTATTTATTTATTTATTTATTCGATCTTGTATTCTGCTCCTCCCTGCAGGCTCGGGGCGGGTCACAACGTACAATAAAAACATGCTGCGTGTAACAGAAACATGCAGCCATACAATAAAAGCATAAAAACACGAGACAGTTACAGAATTAAAAATCCAGAGGAGTTACAAATTCCTTTGGACTCAAGGCACAGGACACGCCAGGGCAGGCCAGACTAAATTAAAAGCCAGTCTGAAGAGGGCAGTCTTGCAAGGCCTTCGAAAGGGGGCAAGCTCTGGGATCGCTCGGGTGTCGTCGGGAAGGGAGTTCCACAGCACCGGGGCCGCCACAGAGAAAGCTCTCTGCCTGGTTGTGGACAGGTGGCAGGAGCGGATTGATGGAACGAGTAACAGATTCTGTTCTTCTGAGCGCAGTGATCTCGGGGGAACGTACGGGGTAAGGCGGTCCCTCAGGTACGCAGGCCCTAGACCAGTGTTTCCCAACCAGTGTGCCGTGGCACACTAGTGTGCCGTGATGGACCTCCTGCTGTGCCACAAGAAAAGCTCTGTACCCCCCCTTCCTTCCCCCCTCCTCCTGCCAAACTCCTGCTGCTTGGGGGGGGGGGGGAGGAAGGGCCTGGCGGCAGCGAAGATAAACAAGAGGAGGCCGGGGCACCACCTCCTTCGGCCGTTTTCCCAGCCAGCCTCCAATCCGCCATGACTATCACCCCTCGTTCGCTGAAGCCACGTGGAGGAGGAACCCCGCCCACTGAAGACCGCCCACCGCTCATGCTCCTCCTCTGTGGGAGAGCTGAAGCTTGGGGGAGGGGGCAGGGCATGGCGTGGCCTGGCTCCACCCCCTCCCCAAAACTTCGGCACGCCAGCAACTGCTCCAGCCTTGAGGGGACAGTGCCAAACCAGCATTGTGCTGGTTCTGCCACCACTGGCTTGGCACTGCCCCCTCAAGGCTGGAGCAGCTGCTGGGAGAGCTGAAGCTGGGGGAGGGGGCGGGGCATGGTGCGGCCTGGCTCCGCCCCCTCCCCCGGCTTCGGCACTTCCAGCAGCTGCTCCCAGCAGGCCACCATCCCCCAGCCGTTCTTTACTGTGTTAGAGAGTCATTTTGTGTCATTTTAGTTGGTGGTGTGCCCCTGGATTTTTTTTAATGTTAAACGTGTGCCACAGCTCAAAAAAGGTTGGGAAACACTGCCCTAGACTGTGTAAGGCCTTAAAGGTTAAAACCAGCACCTTGAAGGCAATTCGGAACTCGATAGGAAGCCAGTGCAGTTGCCGGAGGATGGGAGTGATGTGCTCCCTCACTGGCGCTCCCACCAGCAAGCGAGCAGCGGCATTCTGCACCAGCTTGAGCTTCCGGATTGTCGACAAGGGAAGGCCAACGTAGAGGGCGTTACAGTAGTCCAGCCTCGAGATGACCGTCGCTTGGATCACCGTGGCCAGGTCATCCCTGGACAGTTAGGGTGCCAGTCGCCTAGCCTGTCGGAGATGGAAGAACGACGTTTTGCTAACCATGGAGACCTGAGTCTCCATGGACAGCAATGGGTCCAATTGGACGCCCAAGCTCTTGACAAGGGATGACGCGCTAAGTCGCTCGCTATCCAGGGTAGGCAACCGGCACTCATCCAGCCCAGGGCGACCAGGACACAAGATCTCCGTCTTCGACGGATTCACCTTCAGCCGGCTGGCACGCAGCCAACCAGTCACGGCTTCAAGGCAATGGTGGAAACAATCGGGTACGGAGTCCGGCCTGCCGTCCATTCTCAGCAGAAGCTGGGTGTCATCAGCATACTGGTAACACTCCAGACCAAAGTCGCGGGCCAGCTGGGCCAGGGGGCGCATATAGATGTTGAATAATAAGGGCCCCCTGGGGGACCCCACAATTTAATGGGAGCCTCCCGGAGACATCCTCCCCCCTCTCAACACGTTGTCCCCGATCCTGGAGGAAGGAGGTCACCCACTTAAGGGTAATCCCCCTAACCCCGGTCACGGCTAAACGGCGGGCCAACAATGCATGATCTACAGCAGGGCTGTCCAACTGACGGCCCGGGGGGGGGGGGGCGCCGTATAAGGCCCCCCAGCCCCTTCCCTACGGCCCCCTAAGCTTTTTAATAAAAAATAAAAAATAAATTAATTAAATAATATTTTACAAAATTACCCATCCATGCACAATTACATAATCATAACATAAAGGTTAGCCTACCTTCCCAAACGTGCGGGATCCAGGAGTAGCCGGACCACGAGCAGAGGCGACGACCGACCGAGGCAGCAGCCGAGAAGGTCCAAATCGCGCCTGCGTGGGCCGCAGGGATTAAGTAGCCGAGATTTCGGCAACAGAAGTATCGCGAGACTACGAAAGCCACACGGGATTTCGCTCTCAACGCGAGATCACGCCTGCGTTGAGAGCGAAATCCCGTGTGGCTTCCGTAGTCTTGCGATACTCCTGTTGCCGAAATCTCGGCTACTTATCCCCTGCGCCCACGCAGACGCGATTTGGACTTCTCGGCTGCTGCCTCGGTCGGTCGTCGCCTCTGCTCGTGGTCCGGCTACTCCTGGATCCTGCGGCGTTTGGGAAGGTAGGCTAACCTTTATGTTATGATTCTGTAATTGTGCATGGATGCCCCTTATGTATTCCCTCCCTGCATTCCCCCTTAGTAAAAGATTATATTTGATTGTATGGATGCCTCTTATGAATTGTAAGTAAATTGGAGCCGGGGGAGGGGCGGGGGCGGAGCCGGGGAGGGGGCAGAGCCGGGGAGGGGGCGGAGCCGGGGCGGGGGCAGACCCTTCGGCCCCCCAGGTCATCAGTGACTGGAATTCAGGTTGGAAACGCCACCTTGATGATCGAGCACTCACCCTGGGATTTCCCACGTCTTACATAAAGGCCGCATGAGTAAGGCGACTTATATAAGCAAGAGTAGTTTTCGCCCCTTCCTGTCCCTTCCACCACCCTTGTTTTTCCATTTGGGAAAGTAATAGTGAGTCACAGCCTTGGTCCGTCTCCTCAACGTGGGACTGCTTTGGGCAGATGTTTCCTAGCTCTTGTTGGGTGCATCTCCACTGTAGAACGAATGCAGTTTGATCCTACTTGAACCACAGTGGAATCATGGGATTTGTAGTTTGTGATGCCTGTGATGGAGGAGACATATGAAACCTAGGATGGAATTGCCCCTGTATGAAAGTCTTCACTTGGGGTTGGACAGGATGGTGCGTGCGGAGGGCATGGTCAGGCCTCTTGGACATGTTGACGGCAATCACCATAACTTGCAAGGTCACTGGAGGGGGGGCCTTTGGTGTCTCCTGCGTAGCAGGCCCGGATTAGGCTCTTCGGCCGCCCGAGGCCAAGACGCCCCGCACCGCCCCCCCAGGGCGTGGAAAGCCATGCCCCCCAGGACGCGGAAAGCCATGCCCCCAGCGTACGGAAAGCCACGCCCCAGGACGCGGAAAGCCACGCCCCCCAGGACGCGGAAAGCCACGCCCCCAGGGTGCGGAAAGCCACGGCCCCAGGGTGCGGAAAGCCATGCCCCCAGCGTGCGGAAAGCCACGCCCCCAGCGTGCGGAAATCCACGCCTGACGTCACCCCGCCGAAAAGGGGCGGGTCGCGCAAGATGCCGGGCATGCGCGCCAGGGCGGGAGGCGGGCCGGGGGATCGGCGAGCCGCCCTCCGCCCCGTCTCCCTAGCTCTTGCAGCAGCGTCGCCTGAAGGAAGGTAAGCCCGGGAGCTTACCTTCCTTCAGGCCCGCCGCTGCAAGAGTCAAGGACACGGCTGAGGGCGGCGCGCCGATCCTGCCCTGGCGCAAGCCCGAGCGGCCCTGCGCGAGCGAGGAAGAGGCGGGGGAAGTCCTGCCCCTAGGGCATCTGACGTGGCTTCCTCCGCCTCCTCCTCACTTGCGTCGCCCCTCCTCGCGCCATCCCCTGAGATTAAAAACCCTGATGTCTTGCAGGGGGTTGGGGCGGGAAGGGTCTTGGGGGCCGTGTACGGCCCCAGGGCCGCCAGTTGGACAGCCCTGCTCTATACGGTTCTGGCCCAGCTTACTTGTCCGAACGCATCTCTTCCTATGAACCTTCAAGATGCTTAAGATCAAGACAGGCCCTGCTTTCGGTCCCGCTTGCTTTGCAGGCGCGATTGGTGGGGACGAGAGACAGGGCCTTTTCAGTGGTGGCTCCTCGGCTTTGGAACGCCCTTCCTAATGACATCAGATCGGCCCCCTCCCTCCTGACATTTCGCAGGAAGGTTAAGACCTGGCTCTTTGACTGGGCATTGGCAGATGTAGTAGGATTGTCAAATTGAGACCTAAGGAACGACGACGATGCAATTGGAAGTCGATTCAATTAATGAGACGCTGATACTGTGTTTCTAACGTTGAATGCTAATTTGTCTATGTTGGAATTGTATTGTATTGATAATGGTTGATATGTTTGTCTTGAGCAGTTTTTGCTGTTGTACACCGCCTCGAGTCGCCTTCGGGCTGAGAGAGAGAGGCGGTCTAGACGCAAAGTAAATAATCAATAAATAAGTGAGGCCAAACTGCGTTCAGTCTACAGCAGGGCTGTCCAACTTCTACGGGCCCAAGGGCCGGAATTCCAGTCACTGATCACCTGGGGGGGCCGAAGGGTCTGCCCCCGCCCCTCCTCTGGCTCCGCCCCCACCCCTCCTCCAGCTCCGCCCCCAACCCTCCGCAGGCTCCACCCCTCCCCGGCCCGCCCCTCCCCAGCTCCGCCCTCCCTGGCTCCAATTTACTTACAATTGACCTTGAATTGTGGAGTTGTAGTTCACCTACACCCAGAGAGCACTGTGGACTCAAATAATGATGGATCTGGACCAAACTTGGCATGAATACTCAATATACCCAAATGGGAACACTGATGGATTTGGGGGAATGCTTCCCAATAGCTTTGAGTTATTTGAGTCCACACTCAAATTGGGACACACCGAAAAAACCCCAAACACCTCAATGCCGTCGCAGGGCTTGACGGGGCCTCCTTTCCCAGAGGCCCAAAGAGCCCCCTCCCTCCCTCCCTGAAGGGAAAACAAGCCGCGGGGGCAGGCACAAAGGAAACCACGTTGCGCCCTGCACGCGGGGAATGCAGCACAACAAGGGGGAGGGCGCGGAGGGAGGGGAAGGAAACGCCGCCAAGGAAACCGCAGCTGAGGGACCCCTCCCCTCCCCCAACGTCCCATTGTTTTTAGATTGATTGATTCGAGCCAGGCCCCTTCCCCTTACCCATACTGCGGGAGCCCGCCACAGGGCCGAGGCGCCAACCCCGCCGCCCCCCGAAGAGCCCCGCTGGAGCCGAGGCCAAGCTCAGGCCGGGTGCGGCGGCTCCCATCCGCGGGCGGGAAGCGAGGCCAGGGCCGGCCTGACCTTTTCCGGGAGATACACGAAGAAAATTTTGGCGCCCCGCCGCCGCATCATATCGTCCCACTGCCGCCGCCGCTGCCGCCACCGCCGCCGCTGCCACCATTGCCGCCGCCGCCGCCGCACCACGCTCGAAGCACGGACATTTCCGCGCATGCCCAGAAGCAACTACAGGCGCTAGCGCTGTAGACGTTTCTGCGCATGCGTGAATGTCCGTGCATGTACACTGCGGCCCGAGCGCGCTGCCTGCACGGCTCCAAAGCCGCAGGCGCTTTCAGGACTCATTGCCCATGCGCGAACATTCGCGCCTGTAGTTGCTTCTGGGCATGCACGGAAATGTCCGTGCTTTGGGAGGCGTGTTGCAGCCGGCCCGTGGGGCCGGGCAATGCGGCGGCTTTGCGCGACTGCGGCAGGGCGGGGCGCGGGCGCGGTGTGGCGCCGCAGCACCCCTCCCAGCCGGTGACGCCCGCCCAGCCGGTGGCGCTCACGCGGCCGCTTACATGGCGGAATCGCTGAGGCCGCCTCTGGCGAGGGCCCTCCACAGGAAGACGGAGCCAGGAGGGGCTTTCCCTGCCCCACTCCCCTCCTCCCTCTCGCTCTCTGAGGGAATGAATGGGGCTGGCCTGGAAGCAGCCACCGCGAGGGAGAGGGCCCAGGCCGGCCGCAAATCTCGCGGGACCGAGATTTCGGCAGCTATCGCTTCGAACTATGCAGCCACAGACGGATTTCGACCTCCCTCGAAATCCCGTCTGTGGCTGGCGAGTCTCGCGATGCTCCTAAACCCGGAGTAGGTATTTTTTATTTTTATTTTATTTTTTATTTGTATTTTATTAAAACAAGTCAGGGGGCCGCAGGGAAGGGGCTGGGGGGCCGTGCGTGGCCCCGGGGGTGCCTGTTGGACAGCCCTGGTCTGCTGTGAGCGTTGGTAGGCCGCTCAATAATCACACTCACTCGGGTATTGAGGAAATGCTTTATGAGTCCTTAATCCAAGGCAGTAAAAACCGTACTGAAGCCTTCCCTCCAAAATCCCTGCTCAAAACTCGAGCCCCTCCCCCTCTGGCGAAAGAGCCAATCTTGAACAGATAACCCCGGAACCCCACCCTCTTGTCCTTTTTGGCGGGAACTCCAACAGCTCAGAAACAACAGGGAGCAACATGGAGCTACAGAAACAACATGGAACAAGGAGAACCAAAATGGCGGCCGCGCCTCCGATCGCTTCGATCCTCTTCCAAGATGGCAGCGCGTCTTTGTCCATTGCGCTATCCAATTGGACTAGGTGCCGCTTGACATAGCGCCCCCTCCCGAAGGAGTCCACCGACCTGGGGGGGAAAAAACAAAGTATTTTCAGGGCCCTGGCTTGTCCGGGAAGGCCCTATGAAACCTTTTTTGACTAATCTGGGGCCTT
>JARBWK010000752.1:0-25294 GCA_030556195.1 Anolis apletophallus
TGCCTAAAACAATGGACAGCGACAAAAATTAGGTTTTGATAGTTTCACTTGAAAACAAGATAGAAATGTTAAGGCTAGAAATGGAGAATACCTTTGTTGGAGGAACGAGCAAAATAGGATTTACTAACAGTGTTTCATAATACTTTTGACAAGGATCATCCTGGAAGGTCCATGAGCTTCTAAGCCATTCTGGAGGGAAAAGGGAAGAAAATGTACAGCTATACATACAAAGCAACAGCTGTATTCCAGCTAGGAGATTTATAGATAGATAGATAGATAGATAGATAGATAGATAGATAGATAGTAGCTGTCGTAATTAGGCTGAAGTAAACAAAAGAACTAATGAATGGAATCACATCAAATTTGGCAACAAAACTCCTCACAATCCAAGGTGTGACCATCACTGAAAACACTCCACGAAAACAACAAAGAGCTCCCAAGCAGCAGCACCAGCAATGGCCTCACTAACACTAAGGCAAGGGCAGGGATCAAAGGGCAGAAGCGGAGGAGNNGNNGAGAGAGAGAGCGAGAGAAGGAAAACAGAGGGAGGGAGGCCACACTCTGTGCACACACACTGTCTCTCTGTCTCCCCCACACACACTCCCACAGCACAAGGGAAGGAGGAAGGTGCCATGGTGGGGGTAATAGGGGCTGCAATCCAACTGGACACACTGCTTGGAAAGGAGCCCCAAAGACCATTTAGCCCAACCTCATTTGGCAGTAAAGAAGACACCATCAAAGCCCTGACAACAGATGGCCAACCAATTAGAAGGGAGCCCTAAAGCCCATCTACTCCAACCCCCTCGTTCTTTCACTTCCTCCCTTTCTCTACTTCCCTTCCTTCTCCTTCCTTTACTTCTTTCCCTCCCTCCCCTGTTCTCCATCACCCTTCCTCCCTTTCTTTCCTTCCTTTTCTCTCCCCCTTGCCAGCTTCAACCTTCTTTATTAAATCTACAGTGCAGATGCACCCAAAGTCACCCCTCCCACACTGCCATGTAAAATCCAGATTATCTACTTAGAACTGGATTATATGGCAGTGTAGACACACACATATGAATGGACGTTGGGTGACTAGCTGGATAATTACAATACTTTATATATTACTATTAGATTCATTGCATATATATATATATACTAGCTGTACCCGGCATGCGTTGCTGTGCCCTTTTTAGGAGATGCGAGAAAGTCCAATCATCCACGGTGTGCCCTCCTCTAAACTGCAGTTGGATGGAGTGTGGGTCATGGGGGCATGGTGTGCCAAGTTGGGTCTTTATTGGTTTTGGTTCTGGGCCACAGTGGTCTGTGGGGGAATGATGGGTTTTGAAGTACTACAAATCCCATTTTTCCATGGTGGTACTTCAAGTCCCATCATGCATGGTCGGGCTCTCGTGCCATGGTAGGATTACTGTAAATTCAGGCCATACACAATGTCCCATGAGCTGAGGCCTAGTTAGGAACAGCAAGTTAATGAAGCCTTACTGTCAATTCAGGCCATACACAATGTCCAATGAGCTGAGGCCTAGTCGGGAGAATCAAGTTAATGAAGCCTTACTGTCAATTCAGAGCGTAAACAGCTTCCCAGTAAGTGAGGGCTAGTTAGGGAAATCAAGTTAATGAAGTCTTGCTGTCAATTCAGAGTGTAAACAGCTTCCCAGTAAGTGAGGGCTAGGGAAATCAAGTTAATGAAGCCTTACTGTCAATTTTGGGCGTGGTCTGTGATTTTTGGGGTGTAAATTTTCGGTTGGAAGTGATTTGGGTGTTTGTGTTGGGGATTGGCTCAGGCCTTTTCCTTATTCTGTTTTGGCAGTTTTTTATGGATCGGAATGTTCATGTTGGCTGGCCAGTGCAGCAGTTATGCAAATCCGCCCTTATAGGCAGCCAATCATGTTGTTCAGAATGTAGAGGCTGGGTGAGTCGTTGGCTGCCCCGGAGGATGCTGGTAAATGTAGTTTTATTTTTACTCGTTGTTTTGGGGGCCTTTTAGGTTGGGGGAGTTTCTTTGCTACAACGTACCTTGCTTGAGGCCTATTTCTGTTGGCAAGTATTGTTTTTCTGCGTTGTAAGGTTTCTTTGTTTGAGGTATACATCACATGACGTGAACCCATTTATATATATACACACACACACACACACACACACAGTATATATACTGTATATATATATATATATGCAATGAATCTAATAGTAATATATAAAGTATTGTAAGTATTGTAATTATCCAGCCAGTCACCCAACGTCCATGTTAGAGGAAATTAAATACATTTGTTGGTTCGACTTTGGCTGACTTGATTATTCATTCATTTGATTAAATGCTCTCTCTCTCTGAATCTATACATCCTCCAAGGTGACTCTATGGTCAACTTCCAGCAGTCATAATTTCCAGAGAACCTCGCAATTCTCTAGAAATCTCTAAGTCCTCCAGTGAGATTCTATCCAAAGGAAGTTGACCATAGAGTTGTGCTGAAGGACCTAGAAATCCCTAGAGATGCCTTATGTCAGGTAAAGACATATCCCATACCATAAAGATAAACATCACTGCATGATTCTCAATTTAGGATTATAGTTAGTGTGGTCAAACACTTAAAAACCATATTCCATAATGCAGAGCATTGCAAAACAGAAGAGCGAAGAGCAAACATGGCATTAAGAGTACTTCCAAAAAGTAGGAAAGCGGACCAAAAGTCCATTATAAAAGCTTCTAGGCTTTATTAAAATAAAAAAGTAAAAATACAGCAGATATAGATCCATAGTACAGGAACAAAACACAACTTCTACATGATGGTTATATGAAGGCCACAAGCTAGGCCTGATCAGTAGGCTACATCAGTGGTTCTCAACCTTCCTTATGTGGTGACCCCTTAATACAGTTCCTCCTGTTGTGGTGACCCCCAACCATAACATTATTTTGTTGCTACTTCATAACTGTAATTTTGCCACTGTTATGAATCGGAATGTAAATATCTGATATGCTAGATGTATTTTCACTCACTGAACCAAATTTGACACAAATACCCGATATGCCCAAATTTGAATACTGAAAGGGGAGGGGGGGGGGCATTGATTTTGTACTTTGGGAGTTGTAGTTGCTGGGATTTATAGTTGACCTACAATCATAGAGCATTCTGAACTTCACCAATTATAGAATTGAACCAAACTTGGCACACAGAACTCCCATGACCAACAGAAAATACTGGAAGGGTTTGCTGGGCCAATGCCTTGAGTTTGGGAGTTGTAGTTCTCCTACATCCTGAGAGTACTGTGGACTCAAAAAATGATGGATTTAGACCAAACTTGGCAAGAATATTCAATATGCCCAAATATGAACACTGGTGGAGTGTGGGAAAAGAGACTTGATATTTGGGAGTTGTAGTTGCTGGGGTTTATAGTTCATCTACAATTAAAGAGCATTCAGAACCTCCATGACCAACAGAAAATATTGTGTTTTCTGGTGATCTTTGACGACCCCTCTGACACCCCCTCGTGAACCCCCCAGGGGTCCTGACCCCCAGGTTTATTTATTTATTTGTCACGTTTCTATACCGCCCCTCTCAGCCCGAAGGCGACTTGGGACGGTTTACACAGGCAGTCTCTGCCCTCAATACAACACAGCAACAAGTCAACCCCCCACCCCCCAGAAAAAACATATAATAACAATTTAACAATTAAAAACATACAATTGCAGCCTCAGCGTCATGTTGAGAAACCCTGGGCTACATGGTTGCAATAGGAATAAAAAAGCATACATTTTATAGTGAAAACTACAGCATAGTAACTCCACCTACTTAATAAGATACAATTGGACAGAGTCACAACATTGTCACCAGCGTGTCATCGATTTGGGCTGAACTATGCTGTGAAAAACACGCCCACCAATTAATTCTTATTTACAAAATTATTATTCTGTTCTCAGGAAACGGGGCATTGTTTTGGCTTTCAATGCACCTGGACTTCATGGGAATGAGAATAGGAGACTGAGATAACTTTTTATCTAAGCTAAGCACAAAACACTGGAAACTTTCTCACTAACTAGCAAAATATAACAACAGCCTGTCTTTTAACAATATGGAAGACAAACTTGAGCATAAGTGAAGCCATATTTTAAACCAGTGGTTCCCAAAGTTTTTTGGCCTACCGCCCCCTTTCCAGAATTTTTTTTACTCACCGCCCCCCTAGAAATTATTTTTTAATTTTTTTAATAGCAATTAAACAGAAAGATATATGTATTAATATTTCTACCTTTTTCATAAAGTATAATAAAGGAAGTTGTAAATTAGAAACATTGAAGTTTGAAATTATGAAACTATTTATTGAACTTAGAGTAGAAAGGTAATACAAAAAAAGTTAAAGCATTCGAAATCATCTTAATGAGAAGGATGAACCTGTTACGCTGCTACCAATCTCGTAATCCTCGGCTCTATTTTCGTCAGCAGTAATCTCAAATCATCGCAATTGACTATTTTACAATCGGTTTCTTATTTTGTTCATAAATTGGTTACCGCATTGAATCCACGTTTCACTAAATATGTTGAAGGACATTATTATTATTGTTAGACTCAACCAGTTGGAAGGGAACCCCAAAGGTATTATTATTATTATTATTATCCCTTGCTTGGCAAGAAGAGAAGGAGGGAGCAGGAGGAGGGAAGAAGAGAGAGAGAGAGAGAGAGAGATGGATGGTACCCTGTCACCTGGCTCACGCCACTGCCCCCACACAGGGGTTCAGCGCCCCCCAAATTCTCCTGGGCCTTCCAACGCCCCCCTAGATCGCCCCATCGCCCACCAGGGGGTGGTAACGCCCACTTTGGGAACCACTGTTTTAAACTAACAATGAACTACACCAATTTTGCAATATTTCAGAAATTTCAACAATTATGACCCTTGTACCTGTGGAAACACTACCTTCATTTTCACCTACTGTTATTTTCCACAGTTGTATGTTTCCATGTAAGTTCAGGAACAATCCTATAGGGAGTTGTTTTAAAATCAAATGTAACAAGAAAATAGGGGACAGTAAATGAAAATGATAAAGCACTCACCCATAATACTATCACTCCAATGGATCTTCTCTGCACACACTTCGTCAAAATTGCCCATTGTAGCCACTTCAGCTTGATGCTGGGCAAAGGCTATCTATAACAAAATATGAACACTTGAACAAAACCACTGGAGAAATTTCATTTTTTGTAATCTCCCCCCCCCCCCCCCCGAAGGGGCTTAAAATGAACATCTAAACGGGTGTTCAAGTTCAGTCAAGATTTATTGCTGGGAGATCCAACTGCTAAACTTTCAAAACTAGTGATCTCTGTTTTCATATGCAGTGAAGAATTGCTATCTACTGGGGTTTGGCTAAAGGACCCTTCATGGATATCAAAACCCAAGGAGGCTCAAATCCTATTATATACAATGGCCTTATATACATGGCAACATCAAGGTTTGCTTTTTGAATTACATTTTACATTTGAATTAAGGTAAAGAAATATAGTAAATAAATAAAATAAATAATTTTTTTGAGGGGGGATATTTTCCATCTGAGGAGGGCCATATCAATGGATATAAAGGTCAGTTCTACAGCAGAGGTGCACAATAAAACCCTTTAACAACTGCTTCAAAATATGTCATTACTGTAAGACAGATTACATGGCTTTTAAAATGCAACTTTCTGTGTCCCTGATACTAAACTTTGTATTGTTTAATTATGACAGAGGGAAACCGATGCTACAATCGTCAATAGGATTGCCTGGCTCGGGGCTATGGCTTCCTTGATGGATTCTATCACCGTACTACTATTAACTAAACAAAATTAAAAGAATGTCCTAATACAGTGTTTCCCAACCTTTTTTGAGCCGCGGCACACTTTTTACATTTACAAAATCCTGGGGCACACCACCAAACAAAATGACACAAAATGACACTCTAACACAGTAATACGTCTAGTTAATATGTTTTAAAATCTATTTATACACTCAGTGTGAAACATGGGCCTGTTTCGATGAACACAACATAGAGTTATAGTTCACCCGCAATCAAAGAGCACTCTGAACTCCACCAATGATGGAATGGAATCAAACTTCCCACACAGAACTCCCATAACCAAGAGAAAATACTATAAGAGTTTGGTGGGCATTGACCTTGAGTTTTGGAATTGTAGTTCACCTCCATCCAGAGAGCACTCTGGACTCAAACAATGTTGGATCAGGACCAAACTTGGCATGAATACTCAATATGCCCAAATGTGAACACAGATGGAGTTTGGGAAAAATAGACCTTGACATTTGGGAAGAAGGTTGAGGAAGGCTGGCGAGGGAGTCCCTCACGGAATCCCGCCTGCCTTTCCTTCCTCTGAGGGTCCTCCTGCCAGGCCCCGACCCTTTCCCCCTGCAAAGGAAGATCCCTTCTCCCCTTTGGGGCCCTTTTTCCCCAAGGGGCTTGGGGGGGGGGCGAGGGGAAGGGCACCCTGGGGCCTCACCTGGGATGCAGCAGGGCCGAGCCAGGGCGCCTCTGGAAGCAGCCGGCTCCTTCGCTTCCTTCACCGCCACAGGACCCCCGGGACCTAGTGTGCATGCGCCCAGACATGCGCACTTCCACTTCCGCCTCCGTTCCCCGCCCTCCCTCGATTGGAGGCTGGCTGGCTGGAGAAACGGACGAAGGAGGTGGCGCCCGGCCCCTTCTTCTTTTTCTTCGCCGCCGCCCAGCCCTTCCTCCTCCCACCCAAGCAGCAGCAGCAGGAGTTCAGCAGGAGGGGGAGAAAGGGGGGAAGAGAGGTTTTCCACAGCACACCTGATGAGTCTTTACGGAACAGTAGTGTCTTTACAGAACAGTTGGGAAACACTGTCCTAATGGTTGGGAATTAATATCACAATATCTGAGGCTAGCCTTAACTGTTATTTGTTGCAGCAAACTCCCTTCAAAACCCATAGTTTGATTCAAACGATACTTAAAATAATCATTATTAAATGACACAAGTGGCTGTTAACTGTAAATATAAACGAAAGCTTGGGAACCTCATAGCTGAATCAGACTGGGGAGAGGAATAGGAGAGCCAGAAAGGCAGCTAATGTGATTGTTGATACATTCTATATCTGAATACAAGCAACCTTGCAAGATTTTAATGTGCAAGTACACACAATTCCGATTTTTAAGAACAAAATATACAAATACTAAATAAATAAACTTTATTTTTAGACCACCCTATCTCCTCCGGGGACTCAGGGCAGTTTACACATACAACGGCAAATATTCAATGTCTAACATATACCAAGACATTTGAGCAATAAACATAATCGTATAAGATGGGTGACACCTGTTCTGAAAACAGTACATATGGAAAGGGATTTAGGAGTTCTATTAGACAAAAGCTGAACATCAGTCAACAGTGTGATGCAGTAGCATCAACAAGAGTATACAGCAGGGATCGGGAACCTAAGGCTCCCGAGCCAGGTGTGGCTCTTTTGATGATTGCCTCTGGCTCCGCAGAGAGGAACAGAGTTCACATGAGGCTGCTGTGGAGGACCAAAGCAATCTATCGCCGAATGGGGGTTGGAGGAACGTTCTAGGCGGCGTTTCTCCCTCCCGCCCCCTATTGGCCGGGCAACACATCAATCCCGCTTTTTTTCACTCTCGTAAGCCCTGCCCTTTTCCCCGGGTCTCCCTTTCTTCCCCGCCTGGCGCGCACTGCCTTTGCTGCTGCTTTTGCATTGGCTGCTCCTCCACTCGCCTTTTGGGCTCTTTCTCCCGGGTTTCTCCTGCGCCTTCGGATGCGGAGGGCTGCGCCGCATGGAGGCAGCGCCCCGGGGGCTTCATTGTCGCCTCCTTTGCCTCCTCTCCTTCCTCCCCTCCCTCCTCCTCCTCAGCTAGCAAATATGATGAAGTTTCACTTCCGAAGGCAGGGCCACAACCCGCAGAGGGAGAAGATCAAACAGGACCTCTTCGCCTTCAATAAGGTCAGGGGACCGGAATGTTTGGCGGTTTGCATTACCCCTTTCTTTGCAAAAGCCATGGAGGTGTTTGTGGTGGGTTGGGGACTCTGCGGATTCTTCAGTTGGACATATGCACTGTTATTCTGCCAGGGGAATCCTTTTCTCATAGTATGTACGTATATACTCACATTTAGTTGAATTCAGTCTTAAAATATATTATATATAAATATTATATATGTTATATGGTTCTCACTGAAATAAATTTCCAAATATTTTGCTTTCATGGCTCTCTGAGTCAAAAAGGTTCCCGACCACTGGTATACAGTTTAGATTAGGCATCCTCAAAACATGGCTCTTCAAATGTTTGGGCCTCCAACTCCCAGAATTCCTGACCATTGAACAAGCTGGCTAGGGCTTTTGGGGAGTTGAAATGATGTTGCATTGAAGACGGGACAAGCCTGTTTTCTGCTGCTCTGGAGACTGCGCAATTGATTCAAATTTCAAGAAAAGAGATTCCATTTAAACATTAGGAAGAAGTTCTTGACGGCAAAAGCTGCTTGGCAGTGGAATATGCTGCCTTGGAGTTTGATGGAGTCTCCTTTTCTGGAGGTTTTTAAACAGAGGCTGGATGGCCATCTGTGGGGTTTGTGTTTCCCTGCATGGCAGAGGTTGAAATTGTGGTCTCTTCTCAATTCTAGAATTCTAACAGGTAAAAGGCAGTCAAATATTCTCAGAAGGGAGTACCAAAACCTTAGCTCTTATCGTGTATTGCTATGCAGAGTTTAATAGCAACAAGCACAATATATTCAACATTTATTTCCAAGGCATGTAAATATACATGCTTCTGTTTTTTTATTTACCTTATATAGATACATCCAGTTCCATCCAAAGCTGATGAGAAAACTTATGAACATAACCCGTTTTAGCTGGGTAAACCAACCAATGTGCGTCCATAGTTCTGTAGCAACAATTACAGCAATGCACACTAAACACAGAAGGACCTTTTAGAAAACAGGAGACAAAAAAACAACAACACAAAGATAGGAATTACAAATTATTTTCAGTTTTACAGCTAAGCTTTTAAAAATCCTCAAAAAAAATATCAACACACTTAAATGTTTAAAAACCCTCAAATCATCAAACATCACAAAAATCAGGCTTGTGGGGGAAGGGGTTTATTTTGGTCCCTGAACTGAAATTTAATCATGTTGAATGGCCGTGTTAAACACTTATTATTCACACAATAGCATTTAATAGCTATAGTTTAGAAATAACCTACCTCTAAATTAAATATAGATTTATTTTTAGTTTAGAAGTACAACTTAGATCCCATCAAATTGAACTTGGACTTCTTCTTAGTATTGATCCGGAATAAACTAATACAGTGTTTCTCAACCTTCTTAATGCCGCGACCCCTTACTACAGTTCCTCATGTTGTGGTGACCCCCAACCATAAAATCATTTGTGTTGCTACTTCAGAACTGTAATTTTGCTCTTGTTATGAATCGTAATGTAACTATCTGATATGCAGAATGTATTTTCATTCACTGGACCAAATTTGGCACAAATACCCAATACACCCAAATTTGAATACTGGTGGGGTTTGATTTTGTCATTTGTGAGTTGTAGTTGCTGGGATTTATAGTTCACCTACAATCAGAGAGCATTCTGAACTCCTCCAATGATGGAACTGAGCCAAACTCACAGAACTCCCATGACCAACAGAAGATACTGGAAGGGTTTGGTGGGCATTGACCTTGAGTTTTGGAGTTGTAGTTCACCTATATCCAGAGAATACTGTGGACGCAAAGAATGATGGGTCTGGACCAAACTTGGCAGGGATACTCAATATGCTCAAATATGAACACTGGTGGAGTTTGGGGAAAATAGATCTTGACATTTGAGAGCTATATTTGCTGGGATTTATAGTTCATCTACAATCAAAAAGCATTCTAGACTCCACCAACAATGGAATTGAACCAATCTTGGCACACACACCTCCCATGACCAACAGGACATACTTTTTCTGATAGTCTTTGGCAACCCATCTGACTCCCCCTCCTGACCCCCCCAGGGGTCCTAACCCCCAGGTTGAGAAACACTGAACTAATACTTCATATCCTTCACTGTTTTTTTCCTCTTAGACAGGAAGTATTATCAGGAAGCTTATTGAGTCTATTTTAGGAAACCATTCTTAGCTAGTCAGTTCCAGGTCAGTCTCAAATTATGCAGCCATAATATACTGTTAACTGAGTGAACGCACAAGACAAGATGTACCCAGGTACCAAAAAGAGAAAGCACAGAATTATATGAGAAGTAAAATAGCCCAAGAACAATTAACACAATGCCCCCCAAAATGTTTTGGGCTACGAGTCCCATAATTCCAATCTGACATGGTCGGGAACTCATACAATTACAGATTTGTAAGGGATTATAGTTCAAAACATCTAAAGGGCACCAGGCTGCCCATTCTTGTAGTAGCAACCAGAGCTTGGAAAAACTATAGGTTTGGACTATAGCCCTCAGAATTTCTTATGAGCAATTGTCATTTCAAAATAATGTTTCCAGGCTCTGGTAATGACTATAATGTCAAAAAGAACATTACTAGCAAAAATGTCTCTTACCATGAATGCGGTGTACGGGTCAATTCCAAATGAATCCTCAAACTTCCATTTCCAAGCTTCGTAATCATGATGTTTGAAATTAATCAGAATATCACTAAGGGCATCATCTAAAGCGGCTGATTTCCAGCCCTCTTCATTAAGGAATCTGTTAATTTCATTATATGTCTGTTTAGTGAGGATAATCTCAGCATCGTAGTGCATATCCCCGGAGCTATCATCAGGCTAAAAGAAAAGAAAAGAAAAGGTTTGCAAAAACAAAGCAATCTAACAGCAAATCGGTTGGACATTTTCAGGTTATCTCCTGAATGAATGTTGTAATGCCACCTGAATAGGCAAAAAAACTAGACAACAGCACAGAGCACAATGAAACTTGTGATCTTTCTACTTCCTGTTTGGTAAGTTATTCTGTGCAATTAATTAATTATAATTCATTTATGATAATTAAAATGGTTAGGTTGCTTACCTGTAACCGTGTTTCTTCGAGTGTAGGTCTGTGAAATTCACACAAATGGGTTTACTCCCGCGCATGCGTCAGAATCTCGGACATACTAGCTAAAATTAAAGATTTACATAGGCCCCTCCCACTCCTCGCCCCCTCATCCCCAGAGTGAGCTACCTCCTTAGTTCCTTGTCGCCAGACAGCAGCAGAACGAGGCATGACAATAGGGAGGACGGGTGGGTTCTCATGTGAATTTCACTGACCTACACTCGAAGAAACACGGTTACAGGTAAGCAACCTAACCTTCTTTTTCGTGTGGTCTGTGAAATGCACACAAATGGGTGACTTAACAAGCTTATGTACCTTGGAGGCGGGTCATGCCACACAGGAAAACAGGACGGCTCTGCCAAAGGATGCATCCTTCTTCGCGAGAACGTCGAGCTTGTAATGGGCTGCAAGCGAGAGGGGTTCACCCAGGTAGCAGCCTTGCAAATTTGATCAACAGAAACACCCCGCTTAAAAAACGCTTGGGATGTTGAAACTGCCCTTGTGAATGGGCTTTTACACCAACAGGTAATTCCTTATGGGCTAATTGGTAGGCTAATCGGATTGCCAGGACTATCCAAGAAGCCAAAAGTTGAGAGGTAAGGGGAAGTCCTAGGGAATCTTCCCTATATTTAAGAAACAACTTAAGGCCATCTATGGTTTGGGGCCAGTGTACCTGAGGGAGCGACTTACCCCTTATGTGCCCGCGAGATCACTGCGCTCTGAGGAGCTTAACCTCCTTGAGGTGCCTTCCCTTGGAACCTGCAGACTGGCCACTACACGGCGGAGGGCATTCTCTGTAGCTGCCCCAAGTCTCTGGAACGGCCTCCCGGAGGAGATCCGCGCCATCCGCGCTCTTCTGCCCTTCCGCAAGGCCTTGAAGACTTGGCTCTTTAGGAAGGCGTTTGGCCCTTAACTCAACCACACTGTGTGCCATGCCGCCTATTCCCCCCCAGATTCTTATCTCGTCCACACCTCCGTCGCTGCGGGCTAGTGTTTTTAATATGTTTTAACTGCTTTGATGTTTAATGTGTTTTAACTGTTTAATCTGTTTTATTACTCACGGTGTTTATGCTTCTTCTGTAAACCGCTCTGAGCTCCGGAGTGAGCGGTATACTAAATCGAAGTTAATAAATAAATAATAAATAAATAAATAACTTAGGGGATTTTCTATAGGAGACTGTCCTATGCAAATAGAAGGACAAGGCCCTTTTAACATCAAGGAGTGAAGAGCAATCTCCAGGGGAGATGAAGGGTTAGGAAAAAAGGCTGGAAGGACAATGTCCTGGGTCATATGGAAATGAGAAACGACTTTAGGAAGAAAAGTGACATCCGTCCGGAGGACCACTTTGTCTTCATGAAAACGAATGAACGGGGGATCAGAACGGAGTGCTGTGATTTCACTGGCCCTTCTGGCCGAGGTGATGGCCACGAGAAAGGTCGTTTTCCAGGACAGGTGGGAAATATGACATGTTGACATGGGTTCAAATGGGGGTTTTAGAGTTGGGAGAGGACCAGCTCCAAACTCCAAGATGGAGGAGGAGGAGAAACGGGGGAAATGACTTTTGTATCCCTGTAGAAACATGCCCACTAGGGGATCTTGAAAAAGGGACGGAACGCCAATTTATTTCCTGTACCAGGAGAGGGATGCTAAGTAGCATTTGATGGACGAAAGGGAGAACCCTTTAGTGGAAAGGTCAATAAGGAAATCTAACACCACAGAAGTAGGAGCCGACTGTGGCAAATGGCCAAGTGGTTGAACAAATTTACGGAATTTACATAAGAACATAAGAACATAAGAAGAGCCATGCTGAATCGGACCTCAGCCCATCTAGTCCAGCATTCTGTATCACACAGTGGCCCACCAGTTGTACACGGGGATCTCGAGCAGAAGGGAGGGCAAAACCCTGACCTGCTCCCGACCCCCCAATTTATTCCACTTGTAGGTGTATGCCTTCCTGGTGGATACCTTTTGAGCTGCCTGAATTATGAGGCGGACAGGGTCGGAGAGGTGGGAGAGGGCCTGATCCTCCACGCTGTAAGGTGGAGAGATGGAAGGTCCGGTGTAGAATGAGCCCCTGTTGAAGGGATAGAAGGTCGGGATCTGAGGGAAGACGGAGGAAGTCTCCCTGGGAGGCCTGGAGAAGGGGCGTGAACCATGGCTGACGGGGCCACCACGGGGCTATCAGGATGCAATCTGAGTTGTTGGAAAGGAGTTTCGCGACCACCCTGGGTAGGAGTGGAAGGGGAGGGAAGGCATAAAGGAGGCCCGGGGACCACTGGTAGAGAAATGCGTCTCCTAGACAGTCTGGGGATGCGAGAGGGTGGAGTCTCGCACAATATTTGAGGCAGTGAGTGTTGAGGTGTGAGGCAAAGAGATCTATCTGAGGAGTGTCCCAGCGTTCGATCAGTAAGAGAAAGTGGCGGATGTTGAGCTGCCACTCGTGAGTGGTGGATGGAGTCCTGCTCAGCGAGTCGGCCAGAGTGTTCTGTAGGCATGGAAGGTGGACAGCTAGGAGGAAAGTGTCATGGTGGATGCACCATTCCCATATCCGGAGGGATATGGAGAGGAGAATGGGGAGCGGGTGCCCCCTTGTTTGTTGATGTAATATTTTACTGAGGTGTTGTCCGTGAGGACTTGGATGGTGTGGTTTGAGACTAGGGTCACAAATGACCGGAGGGCTTTCTCCACCGCTATGAGTTCTAGGGCGTTGATGTGGAGCCTCCTTTCGGAGGGAGACCAGCGACCGCTGATGGTCAGGTCTTGGAGGTGAGCGCCCCACCCCGTGGAGGACGCATCTGTCGTTAGAGACAGAGACGGCTGAGGAGGAGAGAAGGGAAGGCCCGAGCACACATTGGACCTGTTTGTCCACCATGAGAGGGACTGTAGGACGTGGGTGGGGGGATGGAGGATCATGGTCTGGCTGTCCAGCCCTGGCTGGAACACAGAGAGGAACCATGCTTGGAGCGGGGCGGAGGCGGGGCGAACGCGGTAACGTTCGTGGTGGAAGCCATATGGCCAGGATAGATTGAACGGCCCAGGCAGAACACCGGTGGGTGGTTTGGATGACCCAGATAGAGTGGCATAAATTGAGGAAGCGATCCTCTGGGAGGTAGGCCCTCTGGGATACGGAGTCTATGAACTGCACCGTCTGGGAAGGTGAGAGGTGAGACGTGAGATTTTTCTTGGTTGACAACAAGTCCCAGGCTCTGCAAAAGAGATAAGGTATAATTGATATCAGATGACAATTGGTCACATGACCCAGAGCAGAAAAGCCAGTCGTACAGATAAGGGAACACGGTGATGCCCCGCTGGCGAAGGTGGGAGGCGACGACCGCCATACACTTAGTAAAAGTCCTTGGGGCCATGGAGAGGCCGAAGGGAAGGACATTAAAAGAATATGGAGTATCGTCCACCATAAAGGTGAGGTATTTCCTGTGGGACTGTCTAATTGAAATATGGAAGTAGGCGTCTTTAAAGGTCAACAGTAGCCATCAGGCTCCCTTCGAATGAAAGGGAGGATGGAGGAGAGTGACCATCCTAAATTTGCGTGGTTTGATGAATTGGTTAATTTCCCAGAGGTCCAAAATGGGCCGGAGACCACCATCCCTTTTATCCACAAGGAAATATCTGGAAAAAAATTGAAGTTGGTGGGATGGGGTGGAAATGGCTCCTTAAGAAGGAGAGAGTCAATTTCTTTTAGTAAAGCAGGGGAAGTCTGGGTAGAGATAGGTTTCCCTGGGGGTGGAAGGGAATTGAACTCTATAGCATAACCTCGGTGAACAATATCCAAAACCCACCTATCGGTGGTGATGGACTGCCAAACTGAGAGGAAAGGCCGAAGCCTATCGAGGAACAGGCTAGAAGCGGCGCTTTCTATTGTCTGAGGATCTACCACCTCGATACTGACCCCTGAATGGAACACCTGGACGCTTGTATCCCTGTGAAGGGAACTGCGGTCGCTGTCCTCCTCTATACGGGGCGGAGTTGTAGTATCCGCGAAAGGACTGATGGTAGTAGTAGGGACGCCAACGCTGCCTATAGGGTTGATAGGATTGATTGGACTGTTGGCCATATTTGTTTAACGTTTGTTTCATTTTGTGAGAGTGTTCCAATTGAGAGTCTGTTTCAGGGTTGAACAGGCCAGCTTCATCCATAGGCAGATTTTCTATCAATGAGCGTTGATTGGACGACAATGCTGCGGATCTCAACCAAGCATGTCTCCTAAGGGCAACTGACCCAGCGATCAGTTTGCCTGAGGTATCTGCCCCATGTTTGGCCAAGTCCTTTTGTAGGGTGGCCAGAGTGAGGGCTTCTTGGTGAAAGGCCTTAGCCATGGGTTGATCAGATGTGGGAAGTAGGTCCAAGTATGGGCCTATCTTGTTCCACAGGTATGATTGATGGATGCTCATATAAACGCCATAATGTGCCATTCTGCCTGAAAGGCATGCTGAGACATAAAATTTCTTGGCCATAGCATCGAGCTTTCTACCTTCTTTATCAGAAGGAGCAGCTTGGTTATTTTGAATTGGCTTAGGCTGAGCATCAGTCACAATCGAATTAACTTTCGGAAGTCTGGCCAACCAGGGAGTGGTGGACAGGTCAATCCGATAGAGGTTTTCTGCCCGCTTAGACGTGCTCGGGACAGAAGCCGGGGCAACCCCAGAAATTTTTTAAAGTTTGACTAAATAAGGTATAGTAGGCAAAATGGTAGACTGCTGTGTTTGTTGTTCAGCAGAAGTAAAATAAGGGTCCTGGACCACATCCTCAGATTGAGGGGGCTGTATGCCAAGGGATCTGGCCAGCCTGATTAACAGTGCAGAAATTTTTTTGTATTCTTCTGCCTGTTGAGGATCAGCCTCAGGCTCAGGCAAGAGGAATAGAGTCACATCTGAAGAAGACTCCAGATCTGCATCATTATCTGGGAGGGGGATTGGGCAGGCGGAGCAACTGGAAGAGCAGGGGCTTGAGCGGGAGGGGCTGGAAGGGCTGGAGGAGGAGGAGGGGGTGCCAAGGATTGCGAGGGATAGGAGGAGGGGGCCACAGATACCGGGTATGGATCCGGGAATGGAAGGGTTCAGGAGGGTAATAGTGCTGGTAATAAGGGAAGGGGTAAGGAGGAGGGTAGCCAAAGGGATACCCATAAGGTGGGTCCCAGGGATGGCCTCGGTCACCGGACGCCTCCTTAAGCGGGCTCCGGGACCTGGAACAAGGGAATTAAATTGAAGAGCGCGCGTCTGCGTTGAAAAGCCTTGGCGCCAGGTGCCGGGGAGAAGAGGGAGGCCGCGTGGTGCTGGCCTCCTCCTGGAGCAAAGCTTTGGTCTCCGGAGAAGGGGAGAGTGGAGGGGGCGCCTGAGCGAGTGGCGGAGAAGGAGGTGAGGGAAGATCAGGCTCGGAGACCGAGGACAGGAGGTGAATTGAGAGGAGTTGGGGGATTTTCCACTCCTAAAGCCTCATGTTCATCGCCCTCAAAGAGTTGCAGCGTCTCTGCTGCTAACAGGGGCATGCAAGGACTGGGAGGCGCAGGGCCGGCCAGGAGCCTTGGTTGCTTTTGTGCCACAGCCTCTTTTGATTTTTCTTTGGATCTGAGGTTTAGAGGCTTTTTGTTTCTTTTTTGGGTGGCTCAATGGCAGAGTCAGAGGCCAACTCACGAATGGCACTATCAGTCGAGCACTGAGAGGAGTGGGACTTTGAGGATAGCAGGCAGGGATGGCTGGCTCATGGAATGAGAGGCCCAGTCCCTGTGGAGATTATAGACTGCTCGAAAAGAGCAGCTTTAAGCCTGGAGTCTCTGCTCTTAAGAGCTCTAGTGGAAAAAGACCTGCAGATTTTGCAGGTCTGGGGAATATGAGATTCCCCCAAACAGAGGAGACATTTAGCATGTTTATCCTCTTGAGGCAAAGTTGCTCCACAATCGGAGCACTTTTTAAAAGAAAGGGAAGACATCTTATCTGATAGTCGAGGCAATCCATGGACTTAGCAAGGAGCTAGCAGTCGGAGATCCTTTCGCTGGCTAGGCGGAAAAGGAACTGAGGAGGTAGCTCACTCTGGGGATGAGGGGGGGCGAGGAGTGGGAGGGGCCTATGTAAATCTTTAATTTTAGCTAGTATGTCCGAGATTCTGACGCATGCGCGGGAGTAAACCCATTTGTGTGCATTTCACAGACCACACGAAGAAGAAATGTATAGCCTTCCACATAGCATGAGATTTCTGGGGTGTGTACAAGCAAAATACATGCAAACAATAACAAATTTTAGAAAGTAAAATAATAAAATACTGAGTAAAATTATATTTAAAAAATTTCATAATAGTTGCAGAAGACTCAAAACCAGGGACTTTAGCTTAACATTTATTTATTATTTATTTATTTCTAGTTTATTTCTAACATTTATTTATTATTTATTTATTTATTTCCCAAAGATACTACTCTATGGTAAACTCGCCATGGGTCAGTGCAAGAGAGGCGCCCCCCAAAAGAGATATAAGGACTCCCTGAAACATCATCTCAGCCTCGGCCAGATTGATCACCAACAATGGTCCACCCTGGCCTCACATTGGGAGGCATGGAGACGCACTATCCACAATGCTGCGGCCTCTTTCGAGAAGGCACGCCGAATGGGTCTCGAAGAGAAACGACAACGCAGAAAGAACCGCAACTTGGAAACAACATCACCCAAGGAGACTTTCTGCTGTGCTTTCTGCAACCGGACTTGCCTATCTCAGATTGGCCTTTTTAGTCATCAACGCGCTTGCAAAAAGCATGGGATGAGTCCTTCCTAAGAATCTTCGTTCGCGAAGTAATGCCGAGAGAGATTTCTAGTATTTGTACCCCGTCACTTCTCAACCCCCGAAGGGGGACTCAGGACGGCTTACAAAGGACGCCGATATGATGCCACTACCTAACAGTTACAATAAAAACCACAATTGAACAAATCATAATTAAAAACAAATACATTAGCAATCATTAAAACAGTAAAACATACTGTATATGAACCCTAAATGTCTAGGTTTGCAAAAATCAAGGAAATTAGAAAACCAAAACCCATCCTATTAACATACATGCATGACTATCTTGTTACTGCAGCTTTTCTCATGTTCACCGAGTTGGCCAACAACTTAAATTATACACATTTATTTACTTACTTTATTTCTACCCCGCCCTTCTCCCACAAGGGGACTCAGGGTGGCTTCACAATCGCATCAATGATGCTATATATATACACTCAATAAAAACAGTTAATACAAAATATTATAAAACAACAATAAAACCATTAACTATCATATTTACATGCATTTCTGAAGAATCAATAAATAAATGGATTCAATACAGGATTGGGATCCAAGGTATACTTGAATGCTTCATTTTAGCAACTGGTGATTCGCTCACCTAAGACCACTACTTAACTTTTAGTAAGAAAATATTTATCTTTAACAATTAAAATATTCAATTATTTTGTTCAGCATATACTCACTAGACCAATTCTTCCAGCTTCGTTTAAAACCTTATTCAAGTACCTCTTAAAAACATGGATGCTATTGCTTTCATATAACTTGGCTTTATATTTCTTTTCATATTCCTCAACCTACAAAATAAAGCGTTTCAAGATAGTCACATATTTCCACAACAACGGTTCTTTACTCCCACAGTATCTTATATGACAGACAATGAAAATTTAGTTCTAGTCAAGTAATAATCTAGTCATTAAAAATCTCAAGCATGCGTACTGGCTCAAAGCGGGAGGCCCGCTTTGGAGCCAGTACGCATGCTTGTGAGATTTGCGCAGATGCACGCACTGGGCTCCAGAGCGTGACTTGTGCTCGGGGAGCCACTATGGGGGCAAATATTTTTGTCGCTTCCCCGGAATAGGTAGGTCCACCTCTGAGGGTTTGCGTATTTCTCAAACTGACATGTAGCTGTTTACTTTCTGTCGGGACTAAATTAACCACATAGGCATTCAAAACTATTTATAAAGTCTCAAATCTTGACTGTTTTAACTCTGCCATTAAAATTTTCTTTCTGTTTTAGTGATCAGCTTTAAGACAGGCACTTAAAGCTATTTGTTAAGATACATATAGGTGCATTAACTGAAGGGAAGTTCAATTGAAACTGAATAAGACTTCTTGCACCGGGAATGTGGCACAGCTGGCTGGGAGTCAGCTGCATAAGATTTCTACTGACCAGAAGGTCATGAGTTCGAGGCCTGCCCGGGTCGGGGTGAGCGCTCGACCATTTCTGTAGTTCGTTGTCGACCTTTGCAACCCGGGAGACAGTTGCATCTGTCAAGTAGGAAATGTAGGTACTGCATAGTAGGGAGGCTAATGTAACTAATTTACGAGGCCATAAATCGCCAGGAAGTGTGTAAAAGGAGTAAATGAGTGCGACAGCTCCCCCTGGTGGCCAGAAGCTGAAATGTTAAATTGCCTCTGAGTGTCTTGTCTTACACGTTTGTATGTCAAAGGGCATTGAATGTTTGCCTGTATATGTGCATTGTGATCCGCCCTGAGGTCCCCTGCGGGTGAGAAGGGTGGAATATAAATGATGTAAATAAATAAATAAATAAATAAATAAATAAGAAAGATCTGGACTGAGTGCGTAATTTTGCATTTGCTGCTGTCAACAGCAAAACTCTTCATTTATTTTATTGGACAAGAAATGCAGTCCGACTAGTTATAAGTACATCAGGTCCACCTTTTTGAAATACCTTGTATTTATTCTTGCAATCATTTTAAAAACGGAGGATTATCTATCACTGCATTTCTGATACCATATTCTATTAAGATACAAATTTAATTTATAAATATTTACAAATGAACATGATTGTCAATCAATGGTACTTCAACAAAACCAATCTATAAAATATAAAACTGTATACATGTGAACCAACCTTCAGAACGAGAGAATCCAATTTCCTTTGGCACTGGGAAATATCCACCGTTATTTTTGCCACTGCTTCTGGTGATACTTTCGTATTTTCAGAATCATCTTTATTCACCTGCAGTAATTTTAAAAACATGTATCTCGTGTTTCTGGTTTGTTTGTTTTTTCATTATCTGTGTGATTAATATTGGAATTTTTAAATCTGGTTGCTTCTTTCTGCCTATTATTTAGGAAATACAGAACTAGATGCAAGGAGATAAAAAGAAATGTGCTACTCGTTATAATTATACATAGAATAATGGAACCCAACTTAGCCATGTGTAAAGATCATGCATGTAGAGTGAAGAAAAGGTAGCCCTCCAGGTGTTGCTGAATTACAACTACAAGTACATTACACCCAATATTTTGGACTTGATTTTACTTTGGTGAAAGGCTTTTTAAATGTATTTATTGTATGTGTTTTTGATAATTTTTTATAAATTTATGATGTTTTAGATTTTAAATGTTAGCATTGAATACTTGCTGTTTGCCGGTCTGAGTCCCTCTTCGGAGGTGAGAAGGCCGGAGTATAAGAGTTTTAAATAAATAAATAAATAATAAATATTCCTCACCACTGGCTATACTAGCAATCTATCAAGAGTTGCAGTTCAGAAACATCTGGAGGGGCATAAAATTCTCACCAATAATAATAATAATACTAATAATAATAATCTTTATTTATAACCCACCACCATCTCCCCAATGGGGACTTGGGGTGGCTTACATGAGGCCCAGCCCAATAACACAATACAATACAATGAAATCAAAATGCAAACGAAAAACTATTAGTTGCTTACCTGTAACTGTAGTTCCCTGAGTGGTCACCTGTGCCAGCCCAGGGAGCTGTTGCTTCCCCTTCTAAGGCTTCTTCATGCCAGACTCATGAGCTCCGAGGAGGATGGTGGCCATTTTGGCGGTACTTCTCCTCAGTCTTTTTTCCGTTGGTGCCGCCATTTTGGTAGCCAACGGTAAACTGAGATGTGTGAGTCCCATTGCTTCGAAATGGGTAAAACTCATTTAAATATATCCTTGTAGTACCCGGTGGTCTCCCATCCAAGTACTATCCAGGGTTGACCCTACTTAGTTTTCCAAATCACATAAAAATAGTTGTCTATAGCAGTGTTTTTCAACCTTTTTTGAGCCGTGGCACGTTTTTTACATTTACAAAATCCTGGGGCACACCACCAACCAAAATGACACAAAATGACACTCTAACACAGTAATCCATATAGTTGATATGTTTTTAAATATATTTCTACACTCTGTGAAACCTGGGCCTGTTTCGATGAACACAACATAGATATTACTTCCTCTCACATACTTTATTTATTTATTTTTTATTTATTTATTTATTCGAACTTATATTCCGCTCCTCCCTGCAGGCTCGGGGCGGATTACAGTTGAGATAAAACATGCTGCGCCCAACACTTTGCAGCAGGTAATAAAAACATAAAAACACAAGATGATTACAAGGTATCATTTCAGAATTACAATTCCTCAGAAACTGGGCTAGTTGAAAGCCAATCTGAAGAGTGCAGTCTTGCATGCCTTACGAAAGGAGGCAAGCTCCGAAATCGCTCGAACGTCATCAGAGAGAGAGTTCCATAGCACCCGAGCCACCACAGAGAAGGCTCTCTGCCTAGTTGTGGACAGATGGCAGGAGCGGATTGATGGTACCAACAACAAATTCCGTTCTTCTGAACGTAGTGATCTCGGGGGAACATACGGGGTAAGGCGGTCCCTCAGGTACGCAGGCCCTAGATCAGTCTTTCTCAACCAGTGTGCCATGGCACACTAGTGTGCCATGACGGACCTCCTGCTGTGCCGTGAGAAAAGCTCTCTGCCCCCCTTCCTTCCCCCCTCCTCCTGCCGAACTCCTGCTGCTTGGGGGAGGAGGAAGGGCCGGGCAGTGGCGAAGAAAAAGAAGGGACCGGGGCGCCGCCTCCTTCGGCTGTTTCCCCAGCCAGCCTCCAATCCGCCATGACTCCCACCATGACTCTCACCCCTCGCTCGCTGAAGCCGCATGGAGGAGGAGCCCCACCCACTGAAGTCCGTCCACCGCTCATGCTCCTCCTCTGTAGGAGAGCTGAAGCTGGGGGGAGGGGGCAGGGCATGGCGAGGCCTGTAGGAGAGCTGAAGCTGGGGGCAAGGGACGGGGCATGGCATGGCGCGGCCTGGCTCTGCCCCCTCCCCCGGCTTCGGCACTCCCAGCAGCTGCTCCAGCCTTGAGGGGACAGTGCCAAGCCAGCATTGTGCTGGCTCTGGCACCGCTGGCTTGGCACTGCCCCCTCAAGGCTGGAGCAGCTGCTGGGAGAGGTGAAGCCGGGGTAGGGGGCGGGGCATGGTGCAGCCTGGCTCCCGCCCCCCCCGGCTTCGGCACTCCCAGCAGCTGCTCCCAGCAGGCCACCATCCCCAGCCGTTCTTTACTGTGTTAGAGTGTCATTTTGTGTCATTTTGGTTGGTGGTGTGCCCCCGGATTTTTTTAATGTTAAAAGTGTGCCGCGGCTCAAAAAAGGTTGGGAAACACTGCCCTAGATCGTGCAAAGCCTTAAAGGTTAAAACCAGCACCTTGAAGGCAATTCGGTACTCGATGGGAAGCCAGTGCAGTTGCCGGAGGATGGGAGTGATGTGCTCCCTCACTGGTGCTCCCACCAGCAAGCGAGCGGCGGCATTCTGCACCAGCTTGAGTTTCCGGATTGTCGACAAGGGAAGGCCGACGTAGAGGGCGTTACAGTAGACCTGTCTCGAGATGACAGTCGCTTGGATCACCGTGGCCAGGTCGTTCCTGGACAGGTAGGGTGCCAGTCGCCTAGCCTGTCGTAGATGGAAAAATGACGTTTTGCTGACCATGGAGACCTGAGCCTCCATGGACAGCAAGGGGTCCAATTGGACACCCAAGCTCTTTACAAGGCAGGACGAGCTAAGTTGCTCGCCATCCAGGGTAGGCAACCGGCACTCATCCAGCCCAGGGCGACCGGGCCACAAGATCTCAGTCTTACTCATACATGGCTATCATGTCTTCTCTCAGCCTTCTCTTCTTCAGGCTAAACATGCCCAGCTCTTCAAGCCGCTCCTCATAGGGCTTGTTCTCCAGACCCTTGTGAAATTTCACCCTGAGTGAAACTTGCTTCCAGATAACTATGGGTGTCATGAAGCTGTTATAAACAGTTCCTTGGGGGGGGGGGGAGGCAACTCTCGAAAAATCCAGTAAAATAGTAAAAAAAAAATAAACATTTCCAAGCGGAGAGGCTCAATTTGTTTCTTGGAAACCTGTGAATGCTTCAGCCTCCTGATGCTCCCAGGTTTGCTCACTGCCCAATTCACCTATGTGGAGCTTCTGGCATTTGGCGGAGCCCTTCCTTTGCCTCGGGGAGGATCTTTGGGGAGGGAAAGAGGGAGAAAGAGCTGCTAGGAGGGGGAAGAGTGCCAATTTCCCACGGCACACCTGCTGATCGCTCACGGCACACTAGTGTGCCGCGGCACACTGGTTGGGAAACACTGGTCTATAGTATAAATATGCAAAGCCGGAGCCAGTGGCTCAAAAACAACGAGAGTCCATTCTGGCTCTAGGTAACCAGTTCTGATAAGTAATAATAATTGAAGAATAACAATTAAATAAATATAAATAACAAAATGAACTTAAATCTAATAAAATAAGCTGGTGAAATTTATGCTAGCCAAAATTTATGAGATAAGATTCCTAGCTGTCGCAACACGGCGGAAAAAAGGATCGGAGGTGGCAGCCCCTCCCACTGGCTATATATGCTCGAAGGGAGTGTGGGCGGGGCTACCATTTAAAGTGATATTAGCTTTTTAAAGATTCCTCACCACTGGCTATACTAGCAATCTATCAAGAGTTGCAGTTCAGAAACATCTGGAGGGGCATATAATTCTCACCAATAATAAGAATCATAGTCATCATCATCTTTATTTATAACCCATCACCATCTCCCCAATGGGGACTTGGGGTGGCTTACATGAGGCCCAGCCCAATAACAGAATACAATACAATGAAATCAAAATGCAAACGAAAAACATAATAAATTACATAAGGCATAAGAATACAACAAACAATGTAAGATTAAAATAAAATCATCTATAACAGGGCTGTCCAACTGCCGGCCCTGCAGGTGTTTTGGACTTCAACTCCCAGAAATCCTAGCCAGTTTACCAGCTGTTAGGATTTCTGGGATTTGATGTCCAAAACACCTGCAGGGCCGGCAGTTGGACAGCCGTGATCTATAACTCAGTAACAGTGAGCGGGCCGCATGTACAGGATAATACACTATAGCTAAAAACACTAGGTGAGATAGGAGTGTAGCAGATGTATTTGGGAGAAGCTCTTCAGGACTGGGGTCGAGGGGAGTTTTCATACTGGAGAGGCGGAGGTGTACTCTAAGGACAAACGTTAAGGGGTCACAGCAATATCAGGTTGTATAGTTAATCACCAAAGGCACAACAGAAGAGCCAGGTTTTGAGATTCTTTTTAAAACTTTCTAAAGTGGGGGCTCGCCTAATCTCGCCAGGTAGTGTATTCCACAGTCGGGGCACCGGAGAGAAAGTTCTCTCCCTTGTTTCCATCACCCAAACTCTACCTTGTGTTTTTACACTAATCCTATAAAAATTTTCTTCAATAGCTTTTACTCATCATTAGTCATCCTGAGCTTCAGTCCTTCCTATTAGCAGGATTCCACACAGTACCAAAGAAATCAGCATCTTCTGTCAGAAGGTACAATTGGTGGGTTAGAGTTGGAAGCCTTCCTCCTCCTTACAACGATTCCCAAACTTTGAGAATCCAGGTCCCACAGTTACTAACAGCTGGTAAGCTAGCTGGGATTTCTGGGAAGTCCAAAACACATGGAGGCCCAAAAGTTGGGAAAGCAAATGAACCAGGCTTAGAAATAGGTTAGTTAATGGGGATCAAGAAAAAATTCAAATGGATCCAAACTCACCCTTCCCATCCCTCACCGAATTCATAATACATTGCTGAAATGCAGCACTCTTTTTCCCAATCTCTTCCTTTGCATATTCATGAAATGATATTTATCTAGTTGTTAATCCAAAATTTCACTTAATCCTTTGATGGTTAAATGCACCATTTCTTTGATATGTATAATTAAACAATGATTTCAATTAAAAACCACATAAGTCTTCTTTAAATAGGATTTTTTCCACTTTAATCTATAGGTTAACTTCTCTGACTCTTTTTTTGTTCAACTAGTCTATAAATGCTTTGTACGTAATGAGGCTGAATTAAACCAAAAAAAACCACTGGACAAAAACACACAAATTTGGCAACAAAACTCCTCACAATGCAAGGTGTGATCAACAAAAATAAAAAACGAAAAATAA
>JARBWK010000753.1:0-25285 GCA_030556195.1 Anolis apletophallus
AGTATGTTATCTTGGTCATGGGGAGCCTGTGTGCCAAGTTTAGTCCAGATTAATCATTTGTGGGGGTCACAGTGGTCTCTGAACTGAGTGAAGGTACTGCAAATCCCATCAACTGTGGCAAAGTGTGCACATACACATTTTCATTTTTATTATGTATAGATTTGATTGTTTTATAAAATGATATCCCATGTCCATCTCTTTTAATAATAGTAGAATAAAATCCCAACTGATATTGTCAAATGCTTTTTTTGCGCCCAAGAAGATCATTGAAAATACACAATATAATCTATGTCAGAAAAAATAATACTCGAGGATCATAAAGTATATAATATTCAGTACATAGTTCAGTGTATTCACATAGAGTGAAGTAAAAAAGGAGCAACTGCTCTCAAACATACACAGTAGTAATACAGTCATATAAAGTAAATTGAAAAGGAGCAACCACTCTCAAACATTATAGTTATTAGATCTCAATGTGTACAGGTTTCAGGGAGGCAGGCATAGGCGGGGCTAAGGGTCTTCAGCCCCCGAAATTCTCAGGGTGGTCCGCGAAAAGGCCTTACTAGTACATTATTTAAACTGTTATGTTTATTCATATCATGATCTGATCACCATGCTCATTATATCCCCCATTAATGGGGTTATTGGGTTAACAATACAAAACATTTGCTAGGTAGACCCTCTTCCCACCCAGTCTCAGCCCCAGAACCAAACCCAGCCTCTGAATCAAAATCCTGGCTACAGCCCTGCAGGGAGGCATCTGTATATATCATAACAGTCAGGGTTTGTATGTATGTAAGTGTGTTTGTGTGTTTGTGGATATGTGCCAGCTTGCTGATTGGGTGCCACAGTGGAATTATTTGCATAACGCCTCTGATTGGCCAGCCTCGGCACTCCAACATTCTAAGGCACCAGACAGAGGGCATTGATTACCACTGATTAGCCAGCATCCCAGAATCCAAGCTCTACATTCAAGGATTGCTTGCCATTGAGGGAGAATGTGCACCATCAACATTGCGTCCCCACTTGGCTCTGTGCAAACAAAATGGATTCCTGTTTTCTCCTCTCCCTCTGCTTTTATAAAACGGCTGCCTGGCATTCGGCCTTCTAAAGTTACCAAACACCAGCCCAGCACAGTAGGCCAGTACATTACAGACCCCAAAACACAGTTTAGGGCAGGATGGGCCACGAATGATGGATTTGCAGTACCTTCACCCAATTCACTTGCCAGACAACACTGTACCTACAAATCACAGACCAGGCCCAAAATTGACAATTACGCTTAATTAACTTGATTTTCCTGACTAGGCCTCAGTTAAACGGTGTGGCGTTATGCCCATCGCATCCTGTAAAGAGCCTGGGAGTTCATTTGGACTCCCAACTGACCATGGAGACCCAAATCTCCATGGTCAGTAAAACAGCTTTTTTCCATCTACATCAGGCAAGGCGGCTGGCCCCCTATTTGTCCCGGAACGACCTGGCCACGGTCATCTCGAGACTGGATTACTGTAACGCCCTCTACGTTGGCCTTCCTCTGTCAGTGACCCGGAAGCTCAAGTTGGTGCAGAACACTGCCGCCCGACTCCTGTCTGGTACTCCAGCAGGTTGTCACATAACACCTACCTTGCAGGATCTGCACTGGCTTCCAATTGAGCACAGGATCACCTTCAAAGTGTTGGTATTGACCTTTAAGGCCTTGCACGGCCTGGGGCCAATGTACCTGAGGGACCGGCTTACCCCATATTGCCCTACGAGATCACTGCGGTCAGAAAACAACAACTTGCTGACAATTCCCTCCACTAAGACACTCAGGCTGACAGCAACCCTCAGGAGAGCGTTCTTGGTGATCGCCCCAACACTGTGGAACTCCGCAGCCGAGATGAGAGCCCTTCAAGACCTCCTGTCTTTTAGGTGCTCATGCAAGACATTCTCTTCCGACAAGCCGGCCCATAAGTTATCATCAATGTCCCAGCTTTCTTGCTGTCTTGCCGCCTATGTTTTGTTGCTGTGCATCTGTTGTTTACACAGCACCCTGTGTTTTAATCCATGATTTTAGAATGTATAATGTGTTTTTAATTACGTTCTGTTTTTAGCTCTGTTTGTTGTGCTTGACTTGCTGTGAGCCGCCCCGAGCCACCCGGGAGTGGCGACCTAGAACAGTGTTTTTCAACCTTTTTTGAGCCGCGGCACACTTTTTACATTTCCAAAATCCTGGGGCACACCACCAACCAAAATGACACAAAATGACATTCTAACACAGTCATACATATAGTTAATATGCTTATAAATGTATTTATACACTCAGTGTGAAACCTGGGCCTGTTTCGATGAGCACAACATAGATATCCTGGCAGGAATGGCAGAAAGACACAAACTTCCTGTAACGACTCTCCAACACTCGGTAAGGATCACGCGTAGATTGAAGCACGGTCCAACACGATTTTATTGTAGGTACGACACATGTGAAGCAAAAGCACCGGCCCGCCACCCAAACACACCTTATATACCCCGAGCCCTCCCCATTGCCCATGCAATGTCAAGCAGGTTGCACCATATCCGGGTGATTCAGCATATCCCATAGTCCGAAGGGATGTGACCTCATGGGTCCATGAGTCAGCGTTATGAGTCCAATTGTCCAATGTCCAGGCTCGAAGGAGTTTGCCTCACTTCCCTCCGCAGCCCCACACACATCTGGAAGTTACGTCACTCCCACTTGACTCAGCACAGTCTCTATGCAACTGGAGCCAAGGTCACCAAAGAACTGGGGCAAAGGTCGGTGCATCTCATGGCAGGTTGGGAGCCTGAACTTCTCCCAAGCTCAGGTCTCCCAGTCCTGACATAATGGCCTCCTCCACCACGTCCTCCCCCTAGAAAACAAAACATCATTCAATCCGGAGGAGGAAAGGGGCCCCACATACTTCTCCAACAGACTACAGTGAAACGTGGGATGAACCTTTCCTAAACTCTTGGGCAACAGAAGGGTATATGATACCTTATTCACCGCTTTCTCAATTCTAAAAGGCCCAATATATTTCAGACTTAATTTTTTGGATGGATACCCCAATTTCAAATCCTCGTGGATAGCCACACCAAATCCCCCTCACCGTACTCCTCCCCTTCTTGCCTCTTCCGGTCTCCAAACAACTTGTAAGAACGTTGTGCCTTTCCCCAAAGCATCCGCCACTTCCTTCCAGTCCTCCCGGGCTCGTATCTTCCATTCCACCCTCTCCCCCCTCCCAACTCCAATAGCTGGGGCAAAGGAGCCACCTCCTGACCATAGACTACCTCAAAGGGAGATTTCCGGTGGAAGAATGCACCGAGCTGTTATAAGCCATCTCAGCATAAGGCAATAGATCAGACCAATTATTTTGCTCCTTGTTGCTGAAAATACGTAGATAAGACCCTAACGATTTCTGAGCTCTCTCCACGCCCCCAATTGCAGCAAGGGATGATAAGAGGTCAAGACGCCTCTGAGCCCCCAACATCTCCAAAAATCGCTCCCAAAATTGAGCAGTAAATTGAACTCCACGATCACTTAAAACTTGCTCCGGCACCCATGCAAACGGTACACATGCCTCACATACAACTCAGCCAATCTCTCTGCAGAAGGCAAACCTTTAACGGAATAAAATGGGCCTGCTTAGAAAACATATCTAGCACGGTCCAAATATACCTATAACCCCGACTCGAGGGCAGCTCCCCCACAAAATCAGTGCTGATATGCGTCCACGGCCTCACAGGAGTAACCACCACTTGAATCAACCCCTGCGGCTTAGCAGAGGGAACCTTATTTCTAGCACACGTCTCACAACATTCTACATATCTCTTCACCTCAGCCCTCATGGCCGGCCACCAATACCTCTTCTTAAGGGCCAAAAGAGTCTTCGTGACCCCCCAATGACCAGCAGATCTATGATCGTGATTCAACCTCAGCACTTTCTCTCTCATACTCTGAGGGACATACACCTTGCCGCCCATAATCCACAAACCATTCAATGGCTTACACTCTTTCTCATGACTCTGTAACCACACATCACCTACATAACCTTTCTGCAATTCCAAACTCCATTCGTCTACCACGCCTTCCTCCTTCTTAATCTCATTCGCCGTTTGGGATCTTGTCTGCACTGCCAGACCCCAATGCTCTCTAGCAAACACCTCTCCCGACTTATGCAACTCATTCTCTCCTACACTGATACCGGGACAATGCATCAGCCACCACATTCTCTTGGCCTCTTAGCTGCTGCAGCCGGAAATCGAACCGAGCGAAAAACTGTGCCCACCTCCCCAACTTGGGAGACAACTTCTGAGGGTACCTCAGCTCCTGGAGGTTCTGATGATCCGTCATCACCACAAAAGGGAAAGCAGCACCCTCTAAAAACTGCCGCCACGCTTGCAAAGCGCCCGCACAGCAAACGCCTCCTTTCCCAGACTGGCCACTTCCGCCATGCTCTCCAAATTTCTTAGAAAAATAAGCACATGGCCCCAGTCTACCTCGAGCAACCTCCTGCATCAACACTTCGCCATATGCCCAAGCAGAAGCATCGCACTGCACCACAAAAGGCTTATCCACATTCGGATGCATTAATAGGGGTCCATTGGTAAAAGCTTTTTTTAATTTCACAAAAGCCTCCTGACAATCATTCGTCCAATCCAGCTTAGCACCTGGAGACTTAGTCCTCTTCGACTCACCCTTACCCTTGGTCTTCAATAACTCAGTAAGCGGAGGGTTATCGCTGAAAACTCCGATAAAAGTGCGATAAAATTGGCTAACCTTAAGAAAGCCTGCAGCTGTCTACATTTTCATGGAGCCTCCCAATTCAACACGTCATCCACCTTAGCGACTCCATTCCCACTAATCCTATATCCCAAGAAATCAATCTGAGCCTTGCCAAATTCGCACTTACTCAACTTTACATACAGACTCGCTTGTCGCAGTCTCTCTAACACCTCCTCACCAAACGAACATGCTCATCTCTAGTATGCGTCACAATCACAATATCATTCAAGTATACAAACACCCTTTATACAAAAGGGGTGCAACACTCATTAATTAATTGCATGAAAATGCCTGAGCTTCCTTAATCCGAATGGCATTACGACCATTCGTATAGCCCGAGGGGCAGGAGAAAGCAGTCTTCCATTGATCGCTCCTCTTCACCTCACCATATGAAACGCGTCAATCAAATCCAACTTGGTAAAAAACTTACCACCTCCTAATTGACCCAACAAATCCTTGATTAATGGTAAAGGGTAACAGTTGGTAGTACTAATAGCATTCAAACCTCTATAATCAATACACAACCGCAACCTACCATCCTTCTTCTCACGAACAAAACTGGTGCCGCAATGGGAGACTCGGACCTCCTAATAAACCCTTGCTCAAATACCCCGTCTATTTGCTCCCTCAAAGCTTCCTTCTCCTTCACTGTCCTGGCATAGATCTTGGGTTTAGGCAAAACAGCCCCTCCTTGACCTCTATACTACACTGTACATTGCGAGGGGGGGGAAGACTCTGAGCCAGAACCGGATTAAACACATCTGCATAATCCCAATACTTGACAGGCACCCCTTGTACTTCACTCTCAACCTCCCCCCCTTTACTAGGAGCACACTGTACAACTCCTGTTTTCCCATCGATCTTGGGGTTTGCCTGCTCGAGCCATGGCAACCCCAACACCACCTCATGTCCTTTAATGGGGCCACCACAAAGTCAATGTCCCTCCCAGGGTCCCACCACCCTTCAAATCTTTAGTCCCCACAGAGAACGGGCCACCCTCAATAAAAGACCCATCCAATTGGGTAAAGGTTATGGGCGTTTCCAAGGCTTTGTCCCCCCACCCAAATCCCTATCAACTTTGGGGACATAATGTTCTCTGAACACCGCAGTCCACTAAAGCTTTCCTTTCCACAATCTCATCCCCTTAAACAATCCCAAGGTACATTGTATATTAGAGCACACCCCAACACTTTTTTTATCATCAATGTCCCCACTTGCTGCTTTAGCGGAGGCCACTTTCACTGGCTCCAGCACCTGCCTCTGCCGGCACTGGGACGCAAAATGACTGGGTTGGGAACAAATAAAACAAAGGCCTCGTCCCATCGTTGGCCTTCTGGTAACACTGGATCGGTTGTCACCGCCATGTCTAGGCTCTCCTCCTCGGAATCGCCCCTCAACTGCACCACGACTGAATCCCCTGGACCTCGCAGGCTGGAAACGTCATCGCTGCACCTGGGCGAGAATCCCTTCTACACTGCCGGCCAGCTGGATCCAACCATCGGCGTTGCCAGGATCATCGATGCAGACACCACTCGAGGATCTCCTTCCGCAGGCCGTCCTTAAACAACTCGAGTAGGGTAGCTGGGGACCATTCGGCAACTTTTCCAGCCAATCCCATAAACTCTTCTGCATACTCGGTGACGGACGGGATCCCTGGGTCAGGCAGCAGCAGCGCTCCCTTTGCCTTAATCCTCTCCAGCGGATCCCCAAACCGATTCCTAATCGCCTGCAGAAAATCTCTCACGGATCGCAAACACGGGTCTCGGCGGTCATGGCATTGGACATACCATTCAGCTGCCCTTCCTTTGAACACCGCTCCGATGGCCCGCACTCGGCTGTTGTCGCTGGGATAAAGGTGACCGTAGTCCTCCATATGGTCTTGCACCGCAGCGGCAAAAAAGGCTACTTTGCAGGCCTCCCCTTCAAACTCAACCCGAAATGGTTCCTTCTTCATACGGGCCCCAAATTCCTGGGACAGCACTTCCCTCCCTTGAGGGACCTCGAGCCTGGTAACACCTCTTCCCATTCCAGCCTGTTGCACATAGCGCCTCATCTGAGCCGGACTTCCTCCTGGATGGCCACCAACGGTCCTCACTCCCAAAGGAGATCTAGGACGCTCAGCTGATATTCCGCCATCCATCCATGAATAATAAGTGAAGTCTCCTCCGCCCGGGGCACTCCAAACTGACTCTATCGACTCTCTTCGGGACATGGCTCGAGACATCCTCCTCATGGTCTGTTCCCTAGCCTCCAACTTACATTTCATCACTTCCAATTCCGAGAGTGATGCAGGTTCCGTGGTCTCACTGCCACACTCCATCAAATTCATCCGAACTGGCCTGTCCTTCGGCACAGTCTCCCTGGGCCCACGCACTTCTGGATCCGCCTGAGCTGACCAGTCCTTCGGAACAGCTTCTCTGATCCCTCCGGCCCTCCGGACCTCCATCGGAACTGGCCTGTCAGTAGGCACAGACTCCCTGGGACCACACACTTCTGGATCCGCCTGAGCTGACCAGTCCTTCGGAACAGCTCCTCCGATCCTCCGGCCCTCCAGACCTCCGCCTGTCTGGAGTCATATCGCTCTCTCCTTCGCCGGGCCACTTCCAAGCTCACCTGAGCTTCCCACAGTCGCTCCGCTTCTCCAAGCTCATCCTCCTGGGCAACCGCACCTTCCATCATCTCTCGGTGCTTATCCGGGCACCCCACTTGGTCGAGGGTGGTCCAATCCCACTCCATAGTTCGCCGGACTTCCTCAGGAGCCGAATCCCATCTATCAATATATTCTTCTTCTTTCCAAGCCAACCTCTCAATTGCTGGGATAGTTGAAAAGGGCTTTTGCTTCTGTAATGACTCTCCAACACTCGGTAAGGATCACGCGTAGATTGAAGCACGGTCCAACACGATTTTATTGTAGGTACGACACATGTGAAGCAAAAGCACCGGCCCGCCACCCAAACACACCTTATATACCCTGAGCCCCTCCCCATTGCCCATGCAATGTCCAAGCAGGGTTGCACCATATCCGGGTGATTCAGCATATCCCATAGTCCGAAGGGATGTGACCTCATGGGTCCATGAGTCAGCGTTATGAGTCCAATTGTCCAATGTCCAGGCTCGAAGGAGTTTGCCTCACTTCCCTCCGCAGCCCCACACACATCTGGAAGTTACGTCACTCCCACTTGACTCAGCACAGTCTCTATGCAACTGGAGCCAAGGTCACCAAAGAACTGGGGCAAAGGTCGGTGCAATCTCATGGCAGGTTGGGAGCCTGAACTTCTCCCAAGCTCAGGTCTCCCAGTCCTGACACTTCCCACACAGAACTCCCACAACCAAGAGAAAATGCTTTAAGAGTTTGGTGGGCATTGACCTTGAGTTTTGGAGTTGTAGTTCACCTATATCCAGAGAGCACTGTGGACTCAAACAATGTTGGATCAGGACCAAACTTGGCATGAATACTCGATATGCCCAAATGTGAACACAGATGGAGCTTGGGAAAAATAGACCTCGACATTTGGGAGTTACAGTTTCTGGGATTTATAGTTAACACGCAATCAAAGAGCATCCTGAACTCTTGCAACAATGGAATTGAACCAAACTTGGCATATTGAACTCTCATTACCAACAGAAAGTACTGAAAGGGTTTGCTTGGGAATTGACCTTGAGTTTGGAAGTTGTAGTTCACCTACACCCAGAGAGCACTGTGGGCAGGAGGGGGAAGAAAGGGTATTGGAGGTTCCAATTTCCCACGGCACACCTGAGGATCGCTCACGGCACACTAGTGTGCCACGGCACGCTGGTTGGGAAACACTGGCCTAGAAGTCCACCCAATAAATAAATGAATAAATAAATAAAAATAAACGGACATTGTGTATGGCCTGAATTTACAGTAACCAACCTTGGCACACAGAGCCTCTATGACCCATGCTACATTCTACTGCAGTTTGTAGTTGGGAGGACCATGGGTGATGGGACTTGAAGTACCTCCAATCACTTCCCGAGACTGCTGCAACCCTCATCCACTGACTGATCAAGACCAAATTTGGTACCCAAAGCCCCCAAGACCCACTCTACATCCCAGTGCTGTTTGAAGGAGGGTGGATCATGGATGATGGGACTTGAAGTACCTTCACTCACTTTCTGAGACCACTGCGACCCTCATCCAATTACCAAAAAAGAACAAACTAGGCACACAGAGCCCACATGACCCATTCTACATCCTGGTGCACTTTCAAATAGGACGAACCATGGATGATGTACCTTGAAGTACCTCCACTCACTTCCCGAGACCAATCCAACCCTTGTAGGTGAACTATAAATCCAAACAACTACAACTCCCAAATGTCAATGTCTATTTCCTCCAAACTCCACCAGTGTTCAGATTTGGGCATATTGAGTATTTGTGCCAAGTTTGGTCCAGATCCATAGTGGTTTGCATTCACAGTGCTCTCCAGATGTAGGTGAACTACATCTCCCCTAAATCCCAAACCCCTCTAGTATTTTCTGTTTGTCATGGGCATTCTGTGTGCCAAGTTTGGTCCAGGTCTGTCATTCGTGGGGGTCTCAGTGGTCTGTAGAAGTCAGAGCTAATCTGTCTAACTTTCTATATCTATCTGTTACTGCCTGTCTATATATCTATCCCTCCTTTTCTTTCATCTTTTCTATTTAATTCTTCCTCCCAAGCGTGAATGTTGCAAGTTCCCTCCTTGATTACCACTGAACAGCCTTGCAGCTTCAAACCCAGGCTTCTTCCTACCAGCGGAAATCCTTGGTTGCGAGAGGTTACCTGGCTCAGACTGTTACATGTCTGGAATTGTTTACCCACAAGCATTAAGACAAAATATTTCTAAATACCACCACTTCTGTCATTACATTATTTTCCATACCACCAGAGAATGCTACAGCAACGCGTGGCAGGGCACAGCTAGTATATAATCCATTATCTTAATGAGTGTGTAAACTTGCTCAATCAACACAACTTTCTTCCATTCATTTATAGTAATATACAATGCTAGCTGTACCCGGCACGCGTTGCTGTGCCCTATTTAGGAGACGCAAGGTTGTGTTATGTGCGTATTGTGTTGTGTGTAGGTATTACTTTTTTGGTGAGTTAGTGGTTGTGTGGTGGCATTGTGGGTGGTAGTATGTTGTGGAATGCTTGTGTGGGTGGGGTGTTTTGGGTGTTTGTGTGTGTTTGTAGAGTATCAGTGCAGTGTTGTGTTGTGGTTGGAGTATAGGTGGAGTTGGTTTTTGTTTGTGGTGGTGGTAGGTGTTGTGTGTGCGGGGTCCCGTAAGGTTGGGGGGATGGGTTGTGATAGGAAGTTGTGTTATGTGGGTAGGAATTGCTGGAGTATTGTGACTGGGACGTGTGTGTATTTGGAGGTGTGTGTGGTGGTGAGTAGTGAGTGCAGTCCGGGGTTTTGTGTTGGGGAAGTTGTCAGGTATTTGTGGGGTGTATTTTGTATGTGTTGTGGTGACATAGTTGTCTTAGTCTGGCTGTGTGCTGGTTGTGATGTGGAGGAGGTGTTGATTTTGCCAGTGGTGTTTGTTGTGTAGTTTGTTTGGGGTGGGTTTTTGTGTTGCAGGATTTTTTTTTGTGGGTTTTGCAAGTTTGTGTTATTCTGGGGGTATGTGTTTGTCAGTGGTGCCTGTGTCCCTGATGCCCTATTTGTCTCCCTCCTAGATCTTGGCCTTGACAGTTTAACCCTCAAACACCAACTGACTAAACTGAAATCACTCAGCATTGTAATCTAGCCTTGGCTGGCTTGGCCAATGGGTTTCGCTGGCGGCCGCAGAGGATGCTGGGAAATGTAGGTTTTTTTATCGTTGTTTGGGGGCCTTCTAGGTTTTGGGGGGGGTTCTTTGCTAAAAACCTTCCTTGCCTGAGGCCTATTTTTGTTGGCAAGTTTGGTGTCTCTGCCTTGGAAGGTTTCTCTGTCCCTGGCAGTCGTTCGATGACGGGTCCTCCTTTATATAATAGATGATATATGTAATATATTATTAATGAATGTATAAATGTGTTGAAGTTGACACACTCATTAATAATAATACGAGTTTTCACAATCAACACAACTTTCCACCATTCTATTGATATTGCATTATACATATATTGTCTTGTGTGTGTATATATATATATACGTATATATATAATACACATATATTGTACATTAAGTGTGTCTGTTATATATATACACACACACACACATATATGTATATATTTTGCATTACATATATATGTATGTGTATACATATTCTATTATATAGTGTGTGTGTGTGTGTATTATCACAAAAATCAATGCTTGTGGATGATGGGAAGCAGAATAGAAAAACCCAACCCTGAATTAATTATTTTCAATTAAAGAGTACTTTTTGTTTTTGACTACAACTCCCATCATCACAAAAATCAATGCTTGGGATTTGTGGGAGTCAGACCGTGAAAAACTGCCATCTCTGAATTGATTAATTTTATTTCCTCCAATTGAACTCTACATTTGGTTTCAGACTACAACTCCCATCATTTCAAAAATAAATGCTGGAAAACCCAGCCCTGAATTAATTCCAATTAAAGAGTTCTTTTGCTTTCAGATTACAACTCCCATCAGAAAAATCAATGGTTGAAGATTATGGCAGTATGAAAAAACTCAACTCCAAATTAATTCCATTTGCTATGCTTAAACTGTACCTTTGGTTTCGAGTATAACTCCCAAAATTCAAAACTGAATGGCTGGGAATGATGGGATCTGGAGTTAAAAAAAAACCCCAGCATCGAATTAATTATTCCCAATTAAAGAGTTATTTTGATTTTGAAGTACAGTTCTCATCATCATGAAATCAATGCTTGGGGATGATGGGAGTAGGAGTCTGAAAAAATCCCACATCCCTGAATTAATTCTACTTGCTACAACTGAAAACATTTTGCATTCAAAACTAAATGCTTGGGGATGATGGGAGTCTGAGTCTGAAAAACAGAACCATGAATTAATTGAATTGACTCTGCTTAAAACAATAATGTTGGTTTTGGACTACAACTCCCAGCATAATCAAATTCAATAGTTGGGGGTGATGAGAGTGGGAGTCAAAAACCCCAACCCTGAATTAATTTCATTTGCTCTGCTTAAAACAATGGTTTTGGTTTTGGACTACAGTTCCCATCAGCAACAAATTAATTGTGGTGATGATCGGAGTAGGAGTCTGAAAAAAATCCAACCCTGAATTAATTAATTCAATTTGTGGTTATTAAAGAGTACTTTTTGTTTTGGACTACAACTCCCATTATTAAAATTCATAGCTTGGGGATGATGGGAGTCAGAGTCCAAAACCCCAACCCTGAATTCATTAACTCTAATTAAAGAGTACTTTTGGTTTTAGACTACAACTCCCTTTATTGAAAACTCAATGTTTGAGGATGATGGGAGTCTCAAAAACTTAACCCTGAATTAATTCCATTTGCTTGGATTAAATTAAACTCCACATTAATCAATTTCACTTCCTCCAATTACTTTTGGTTTTGGACTCTCATCATCACAAAAATCAATGCTTGGGGATGATGGGAATCAGAGTCCAAAAAGTCAATTCTAAATTAATTTGATTTCCTCCAATTACTTTCGGTTTTGGACTACAACTCCCATTGAATTCAAACTTCAATGTTTGGGGTTGATGGAGCCTGAGTCTGAAATTAATTAATTCAATTGGATTTGGACTACGACTCCCATCATCACAAAAAGTCAATGCTTGGAGATAAAAAGGTTAATATAAGATGGAAGAAAAGATGGACACACAAATCTTAGCGGGCAGTTCCTTTATTGAGTGTTAATAGGTTGATTATTACTACTAATAGTTATTCCTTATTATGTATACACAGGTGGCAAAAGGAAAAGCACCACCCTTCCAGTCAAAAGCAGGCAGATTGTTGTCTTCCTTTTTGGATATGATGATTATGATTATGATTGATATTGTATTTCTTGGACTTTGGTGGTGTGGTGTTCCTAGCTCTCCTCGAAACAGCCGCGCTTGTGCCACTGCTTGTCTCGCACACGGCGCATGGATTGCATCAAAGGCTGACTGGCATCCCACTCATTCCAATGGCGGTACTCGCCCTTCTCAAAGACGTACTGCCGTCCGCGGTAGCCAGGGAACTCATAGCCCACCCAGCTGCCAATGAGGAAAGAAAATGAGAAATTAATGAATGAGATACACATACGAGATATAAGAAAAAATATACACAAGACAAAAATGAGAGAAGAATGAGATAAAAATGAGAGATAAACAAGATAAGAACAAAAGGAAAACAAGAAAGAAAACAGAATAAAAAGAATGAAATAGAATAAGAGATATAAAAAAATACGAGAAGAACAAGAGCAAAATGAGATGAAAACAAGATAAAAAATTGCAAGATGTAAGAAAACATATGAGAGAAAAACGAGAGAAAAACAAGATAAGAACGAGAAGAAAACGGGAGAACAGGATAAAAATGAGATAAAAAGTTATGAGATATAAGAAAAATACAAGACAAAAACAAGACATGAACAAAAGGAAAATGGGATAAAAATGAGATTAAAATGCAAGATATAAGAAAATAAGAGGGAAATAAAGGAAAAGAATGAGATAAGAATACAAGATATAAGAAAAATACAAGATGAATATGAGAGTGAGCTAAGAAAGAACGGAAAACAGGAGAATAAAAATGAGATACAAATGCGAGATATAAGAAAAAAATGAGGCAAAACAAGAGGTAAATGAGATTAAAAACAAGGTAGTCGGAGTATTTGTAGCCCACCCAGCTGTCCAATGGAAAAAGAAAATGAGAGAAAAAAGAATGAAATAAACATACCAGATATAAGAAAAAAAGACACAATGAGAAAAGAACAAGAGGAAAACAACAAGGAAAATGGGATAAAACAATATATAAAACAAACAAAACAAGAAAACGAGACAAAGAAAAGATGGAAAATGAGATAGAAAAACAACAGGAAATTCAGACGGAAAACGAGGTAGCCAGGGTATTTGTAAAACTGGATGGAAAGATAGAAGATAGAAAATGAGAGAAAAGACTGACATAAACACATGAGATTAAAAAAATGAGAGAAGAGCAAGATCAAAACCAACAGAAAAAAATGAGAAATAAGAAAAATGCTAGATAAAAATAAGAGGATGAGAGAAAGACAAGATAAGAATGAAAGGAAAATGAGGCAAAAACTAGACAGAAAACAAGATGAAAAGAGTAAGACATAATACTAGATATAAGAAAAAATGTGAGATGAAAATAAGAGAAGAACAAGATTAAAACCAATAAAAACAAGAGTGGGAGAAAAGCTAGATAGAAAATGAGATTTAGAAATGAGTTAAAAATATGAGATAAAAATGAGACAAAAACAAAAGATGAATGAGAGAAAAACTAAATCAAAACCATGACAAAATGACATTAAAATGAGATGAGAACAAGAAAAAGACAGGATCAAAATGTAAACAAAAGGAAAACAAGAGGAAAATGAGAAAATAGAAAATGAGATAAAAGAATGATAATACAAGAGATAAGAAATATGAGATGTAAACAAAACAAAAAAGGTGAATGAGAAAAAAACGAGATCAAAACCAAGACGAAGTGAGAGGAAAACAAAAAAGAAGATGGAAAACAAGATTAAAAGAATGAGATAAAATATGAGATATAAGAAAAAAACACAACACAAGAGAAGTAAAAGAGGAAAATGAGACAAAAATGAGACAAAAAGAAAGATAAAAATATGAGATATAAAAATAGAGAAGAGAATGAGAGAATAACAAGATGAAAGCAAGATCAAAACCAAGACAAAACAAGACAAAAATGAGATTAGATTAAGACAGAAAACAATAGGTTTGTTCTGCTTGATATGGCCTTGCGGCTAATGCAATAAACTATAATAATAAATATACTAAAATATGATATACTAAAAGGCAATATTCTTAAAGAAGATATTCTAAAAGAGGATCTATTAAAAAACTATATACTAAAAGACATTATACTAAAGGGCGATTCACTAAAAGGCAATATATTACAAGATTATATATTAAAAGGCGAAATAGTAAAAGACGATATATCAAAATAAAATAAAAGACAGTATATTAAAACGGTATACTAAAAGATGATATACGAAATGACGATATACTAAAAGATGATATACATAAAGATGATATATTAAAAGATGACATAATAAAATACAATACACTAAAAGGTGATATAGTAAAAGACGATCTATGAAAAGACAATCAGACGATATATTAAAAACAATATATTAACAGACGATATATTAAACGATATTATTAATAATAGTAATTATAATAAATAGAAATAGAAATAAATATAAATATAATAATGATAGCAGTGCTAATAATATTATATAATGTCCTAATAAATATAATAACGACGTAATTAAATTAAAAATATAAAAGTAGTAATAGTAACAGTAATAATGTGAGTATGTTATAAAATAACAATAATGAATAATGTAATAATAATAATTAATAAAATCAAAATAATAACGGTGGTGCTGGTGATAATGTATTAATAATATAAATGACATAAATAAAAAATAAATAAATAATGTATTTCTAGAAGTAACCACTGAAGAAAGAAGATGGAAGTCATCAGAACCCCCCTATTTTCTATCTGCTTTCACTATCTAACTCCCTCCATTCCTAGCCAGATACCCCGAAACTATCCAACCCTTATCATTATCCTTTCTCTTCCATTTCCATTCCCCTTTTATTCTTTTTTAAAAAATATTTTAAAAAAAGGTTTTTATTAAAGATACAAAACAAAAGTACATTTAAAACATTCACTTCAGATAACAAACAAAAGAAAGTGCCGAGGCACTTCACAGTGCAACACACTCTGCTAAAGATAAGAGTTCGGACGGCAGAGGTGGAGGGAAAGCGAGAAAGAGGTGGGGGGAACAGAGGTAGAGGGGTACACGGGAAGACAGGTGGATTGGACCTCCACCCGTCCCCGAGAGAAAAGCGAGAAATAGCTTTGAGAGAATTAAAAGATAGAAGAGAAAAAGAGAAATGTTGACTTCACATCTCAACTCAAATTTTGGCTTTAACTCTGACATTTGGGCACATAAATCCTTGAGGGGTGTGGTCACTTTACAGTCTTAGACCTTTCAAGCTTATATTTTCTCTTTCTTTGATAAATTTGACAAAAGGCGCCCATGTTTCTTCGTATAAATTGTTGGGGTTATTATGAAGCAGTTGGGTGAGCTTGTCCATTTCGGCAATCTCCATTGCCTTTAGGATCCAGTCTCCTTCTTTTGGAGTGTCCTTTAATTTCCAGAGCCTGGCATATGTGATCCTGGCTGCAATAATAAGATAAGTGAGGAGTCTATCAATTGCTTTATTTTTCAATTGTCCCGTGATATTTAAGAGGTAGAGTTCTGGTTCCCCCCCCCCCCCCCAGTTTTTATGGAGGATTTTCTTTATATTGGAGTGGATCATATTCCAAAAGGTGGTGGCAGCTTTGCACGTCCACCATTGATGGAAAAACGTCCCCCTTTCTTCTTGGCATTTCCAACATAAATCAACATTGTTTTTATAAATTTTTGCCAGCTTTTGTGGCGTGATATACCACCTATAATGCATTTTGTAAACATTCTCTTTTAAACAATACGCATAATTATATCTTTGTTTTACTCTCCAAACACTCTCCCAATCTTCCCTAGATATATTATGACCCAGATTTGCTGACCATTTTTTCATATAATCTTTAATCGGATTTTTTTCATTTTCTGCTTCAAGAAGAAAGTTGTAGATCTTACTGACCGTCTTTTTTTTCGGAGTTTAGCCACATCCTCTCCCCTTTTCCTGTTTGTGTAATCCATCCCACTTTCTTGTCTTCTCTAAATCTATTTACGATTTGGTTATATTGGAACCAGTTCAACTTCCAATGTGCCAATTCTTCTTGGCTTTTTAAAATAAAGGTAGTCCCCTCCTTTTTTAGAATATCCGCATAAGTAGGCCATTTATCTGTTTTTAGAGATTTTATTTGATAAGCCTCCAGTGGAGAGGTCCATGGGGGGATTTTAGGATATACTATTTTCTTATATTTATTCCATGTATTTAGGGCAGCCGCTCTAATTACATGATTTTTGAAGTTTGAGTCTTGTTTCACTTTGTTGTATATTAAATATCCATGCCACCCAAATTTTTTATTGTTTCCTTCTAAGTTTAGCATTTCTCTATCTGTCAGCAGGGCCCAATTTCTCAGCCCTTCTAGGCAGTTTGCCTCATAATATTTACACAGATTTGGTAGACCGAATCCCCCCTGGTCTGTTTTTTCCTGTAAATCTTTTTGTTTGATTCTAGGTTTCTTTCCTAGCCAAATAAATTTTGCCAGGTCGGATTGCCATTTTTTTAACATCTGAAGATTTTTTAGAATAGGCAACATTTGGAAAAGGAAGTTGACTCTGGGGAAGATTTTCATTTTGATGGTAGAGATCCTGCCCAGTAGCGAGAGGTTAAGGGTTTTCCATTTCGTCAGATCTTCTTTTATTTCTTTCCACAATTTCTCGTGATTGTTTTTAGTTAGCTGTCCATTATTGTTTGTCAATGTGATGCCCAAGTATTTAAATTTTTTTACTATCTCCATGCCTGATTTGTTTTCGATCAGTTTTTGTTCCTTTTCCTCTATATTTTTTGTGATCATTTTAGATTTGTTTTTGTTCAATTTGAAGCCGTAGACTTCCCCAAAGCTTCCTATTTTTTCCAGCCAGAATTCTACATTTGATTGTGGGTCATCTATGACACAAACTAAATCATCAGCAAATGCTAATATTTTATAGTTGTCCTTTCCGATCTTAAGACCTTTCAAATTTTCGTCATTGGTGATATTTTTGAGAAGGAGTTCTAGTACGAAATTAAAAATTAAGGGTGACAGAGGGCAACCCTGTCTGGTGCCCCTCTGTATTTCTATTGGATTTGACCTGGTACCATTAACAATTACGTTTGCCGTTTGTTGCTGGTAGATACTTTTTATCGCAGTAATAAAAAAATCCCCATATCTAGCTCCCTCAATAAAATATCAATTATTTCCCAATTAATTTGGTTGAACGCCTTCTCGGCATCCAGGAAGGCGAGAGCGACCTTTTTATCGATGTTTTTGTCCAGCAATTCAATTATGTTAATTATTTTCCTTATATTATTTTTCATGTGTCTTCCTGGCAGAAAACCCGTTTGGTTTCTACCTATCCATTCATTTAAGAACTCCTTAAATCTAGAGGCTAGGATAGTTGAGAATATCTTGTAGTCCTGATTCCCCTTTTATTCTTCCCAAGTTTTTTCCCGAGTCTTTCCTTTTCCAATCCCATTTTTCTACCTTTTATGTATATTGTAACAGAAAACTCTAATAAAATTATTTTTAAAAAATAAAAATAAATAATGTATTAATAAATATACTAATATAATTAAATATAATAATAGTAGTAATAATAAATAAAAATGATGATAATATTATATAATAATAATGTAGTAAAATATAATAGTATAATCAATGCAATATTTGCTGGTGGTAATAATAATAATAATAGGTATAGGTAAAGGTTTTCCCCTGATATTAAGTCTAGTCGTGTCCGAATCTGGGGTGGTGGTCCTCATCTCCATTTCTAAGCCAAAGAACTTGTCCGTAGACACCTCCAAGGTCATGTGGCCAGCATGACTGCATTGAATGCTATTACCTTCCCGCTGGAGCGGTACCTATTGATCTACTCACTTTTGCATGTTTTCAAACTGCTAGGTTGGCAGAAGCTGGGGCTAACAGCAGTAGCTCACACGCTCCCTGCGACCTTTTGGTTGGCAAGTTTAGCAGCTCAGCGGTTTTACCCACTGTGCCACTGGGGGCTTCCAATAATAATAATAATAATAATATGAAATATTATAATAACATAATAAGATATAAGTAATGATAATAACAATACATATAATAATAACAAACCATATAATAAAGATATAATAGCAATAATAATATACATATAAAATATAATAATAAAAATCATATAATAATTATATATTGTAATAAATAATAAATATAGTATTATTATAGTACCTCGTAAATATAGTAATAATATAAAATATAATCATGATGATAATATAATAATATAATGATGGTGGTGCTGATAATATAATAAATATAATAATAATATAATAAATATAATGATAATAAATATAATAAATATAATAATAATACATATAATAAAATGATGATTATATTCTGATGGTGGTGGTGATAATATAATAAATATAATAATAATAAATATAATAATAGCAACCCTTTGGTGCTTACATGCCGTGTAGGGCCTTGACGCTGGCGACGCGGTCATGGAATCCGTGTGCCCAGAGGCTGGGAACGTCGTCCTCCACAATCTCCATCTTCCGCCCACCGTATCCCGCCCCCTCAAACAGGTGGATCTTGTGGTCTGCCCCGTCCTGGAAGGAAGGTATGTGTGTGTATACATACATACATACATACATACATATATATATGGATGGTGAGAATAATAATAATGAATAAATAATATAATTAAATATAGTAAATATAATATTGATAATAATATTCAATATTACATATCTATATATCTATATATCTATATCTATATTATATAAAATCCTAAAATATAATAGTATATAAAATTATCACACAATATACTATCTATCTATATATAAAATGATGGTGGTGGTGAGGATAATATAATAATAATACATTTAATAATAATATATAATAAATATAAAATAAAGTGTATATATATTTAATTAATACTAATATAATTATTAGTATATAATAATATATTATAACAATTTATAATAAAATAATAATAATAATAGTGGTGATAAAAATTATAATATAATTTAATAATAATAATATAGTTGAGGACACAATGTAATGTGTGACTCACGATGAGGAGTGGTCGGATGGAGAGGAGTGTGCCTCCTCCAGCATGTCCGTTAGACCAGGAGTCCCAGCGTGGGAATGCCCCCACCTCCAGCACAAACTGTGCTCCCCCAAACGCCTGGCGCTCAAAGCCCACCCACCTGTCAAGACAAGCACACATGATTCGTATTATATTATTATTATATTATTATAATAATAAAGGACTGCCGCTAAAAGCCCACCCACCTGCCATGAACAAGGTAAAGATTCAGGAGATTATTATAGTAGTATGATATTATTATTATTTTACTGACACAATTATTATTATTACTATTATTATAAAGGACTCAAAGCCCACCCACCTGTCAGGACAAGATATCATCATCAGTATTAGTATTAGTATTATATTATATCTATTATATATTATTATATATTATTATTATTATTATTATTATTATTATTAAGGACGGCCACTCAAAGCCAGGAAATGTTATCAGCAGTATTATATATATATATATATATATATAAATATATATATAAAACATACATACATACATACATACATACATATAATTGGGGGGATGGCAGGGGGGTGTCCCGGTGACGTAGTGAGTTAAACCGCTTAGCTGCTGAACTTGCTGACCAAAAGGTCGGCGGTTCAAATCTGTGGAGCAGTGTGAGCTCCCGCTGTTAGCCTCAGCTTCTCGAAAACATGTAAATGTGAGTAGACCAATAGGTACCGCTTCTGCGGGAAGGTAACGGCACTTCATGCAGTCATGTCGACCATGTGACCTTGGAGGTGTGTACACACAATGCTTCGGCTTAGAAGTGGAGATAAGTACTAGAGTCCCAGAGTCGGACACGACTGGACTTCCTATTACTGTTATTGTTATTAGTATTATTTTACTATTTTATATTACTATTATAGATATTATAGATTATATTATGTTAACTATTATTATGCTATTATATTACTATTATATTATATTACTATATTATTATATTACTATTATAGTATTATATTACTATAATATATTATTATTGTTATATGACAATGTTAACTATTATTATTATTCCCAGCGTGGGAATGCCCTCACTTCCAGCACAACCTGTGCTCCCCCAAAGAGTTAGATGATTATAAGTATTATGTATTATTATTATTATTATATAATGTTATTATTCCATATGAGGGCGTACTACTCACGGTCCAGCTTCAACATGGATGGAGCCCACTTTGTCGATCGCCTTCTCCGTTACGTTGGGACTCTCATCCGTCAGCTCCCATTTCCGGCCTTGGAAGTTCTCCAGCTCATAAAGGGTCACCTGCAATATATAATAATAATAATATGAAAAATATGAAAAATAATAGTGGAACTCCTAGTAAACATAGTATGATATAGGTAAATAGGCGATACAAGCAATACCTGGAGGAATATATAATAACAATAATAAGATAATTATATACAATAATAATGGAAGAATATAATAATACTAATACTACTACTAATAATAAATATATAATAACTACCTTGGCGGTGCCCGGGTTATTTGAAAAAGGCCTTGTTTGTTTTGGGGTGTTAGGAAATATCATTTACTTAATTAGTAATACTATTAGGAAAAAGCCAGTCTTTGTTTTTTTATGAATGGACCAGGACCAAACTTGGCACAAAGAAACCCCATGACCAACTGCAGGGGTTTGTGCACAGCGGGCCATGTTGGGTTTGTGTGCGTGGTCCAGATCCAACGTCAAATGGGTTCAGGGCTCTCTGGATGCAGGTGAACTTACTCTGCAAATAAAGGTCAATTCCCACAAACCCCTGCTATTCGTCACGAGGTTTCGTTGCGCCAAGTTTGGTTCTGGTCCATTATTGGTGGGGGTCACAGTTTTTCTGGAAGCAGGTGAACTACAACTCCCAGATTCCCAAGGCAATCACTCTCAAACTGTGCCTTTATTCACTGTTGAGTCTATGTTCCAAGTTTGGTCCAGATCTATCATTGGTGGAGTTCAGAGTGCTGTATGAAGGTGAACTACGACTCCCATGTGGATAGGTCAGTTCCCTCACAAAAACCTCTAGTATGTTGGTCACCAGGGTTCTGTGTTCAGATTCATCACTGATGGCGTTCTGAGTGCTCTGGGTGCAGGGTGAACTATAACTCCTATGCAAGTAGGTCAGTTCCCCAAACCCCTCCAGAATGTCTGTTGGTCATGGGAGTTTTGTGTCCCAGGTGTTGTCCATGGATGTGGATGAATGTACTGCAAATCCCATCATTCGTGGTTCAGCCTCCCCCAAACCACATGGGGGTCATGGGGGGTCTGTGTGGCAAGTTTGGTCAAGATCTGTCATTCTTGGGGGTCGCAGCGGTCTGTGGGAGCCAAAGCGATTGAAAGTACTGCAAATTCCATCATCTGTTGCAAATGTGGTCCAGATCCATCGTTGGTTGGGTTCACAGTGTTTTCTGAATGTAGGTGAACTACAACTCCTATAAATCAAGATCAATTCCCCCAAACCTCTTGTTCAGTTGCTGACCCATTCCTGTTTGCTGTGTACCATAGGAAAGGGTAGGAAAGGGTTAAGGGAGAGGCAGTGGGCGGGGTCATGCAAATTTGGAGAGAGAAAGGAACCCTGGGATGCCCATTCTGGAGGAAAAACAGAACATCTAGGATGAAATGGTCCCCAAATGAACGCCTTCACCTGGGTGGTGGGCAGTATGGTGTTTGGGGAGGACATTGGCAGGGGTTGGTAGACATGTTCATTTGCGCCCAATGTATCCTGCAATGTCCTTGGAGGGAGTAAATTATGTGTATAGGTAGATATATAGACATAGATATATAATGAATAATAATACTAATACAAACTATAATAATGGAACTCCTAGGAAATAGAAGTAATATCTGGACGATAATAATAATACATAATACTGGAATAAAATTATTATTTTATTCAAGTATAATATAATATAATATATAATACTGGAATAAAATAATAATAGTTACATGCTAATATAATGTAAAATATAATAATAATATAAACAACAATAATGTAATGTTTAGGACAGTAGTACGATATAAAGAGGCGATACAAGTAATACCTGGAGTGATGATATAATAATAATAATAAAAACAACAACAACATGTCCGCCCACTATGTTTAAACCAGTGTTTCTCAACCTTCCTAATGCCATGACCCCTTAATACAGTTCTTCATGTGGTGGTGACCCCGAACCATAAAATTATTTTTGTTGCTACTCCATAGCTGTAATTTTGCTACTGTTATGAATCGTAACGTCAATATCTGCACCAAATTTGGCACAAATACCTGATACTCCCTAATTTTAATAGTGGGTTGGGCGGGATTGATTTTGTCATTTGGGACTTGTAGTTTCTGGGATTTATAGTTCACCTATAATCAAAGAGCGTTCTGAACTCCACCAACGATGGAATTGAACCAAACCTGGCACACAGAACTCCCATGACCAACAGAAAATACTGGAAGGGTTTGGTGGACATTGACCTTGTGTTTTGGAGCTGTAGTTTACCTACATACAAGGAGCACTGTGGACTCAAGCAATTATGGATCTGGACCAAACTTGGCATGGATACCCAATATGCCCAAATGCGAACACTGGTGGAGTTTGGAGACAATAGACCTTGACATTTGGGAGTTATAGTTGCTGGGATTTATAGTTCATCTACAATCAAAGAGCATTCTGAATCCCACCAACGATAGAATTGCGCCAAACTGCCCACACAAAACTCCTATGACCAACAAAAAATACTATGCTTTCTGATGGTCTTTGGCGACCCCTCTGACACCCCCTTGCGACCCCCTCAGGGGTCCCGACCCCCAGGTTGAGAACCACTGGTTTAAACTATTGACCAGCACCATAGCTGACAGAATTCAAGATTATCTTGAAGAAAAGAACATCTTGCCAGATGAACAGAAAGGCAACAAACGGAAAAGCAGGGGCACAAAAATCATTTATTAATTGACAAAATGATTCTAGAGAACTGCACATGGATTGACTACAACTACAACAACAAAGCCTTTGACTCACTCCCACACAGTTGGATCATCAAGTGCCTAGACACCATCGGGATTTGTAAAAACATTGGCACTTTTATTGAAAATATGATGAAGCACTGGAAAACTGAACTGCTTTTTTGGAAATGAAAACTATGGACTTTTAGACAGATTAATGGATACCAAGTGTATCGGTAGTTACTGAAAAGGACATTCAAGTGCCACCTCGGAGTTGGTTGAGGTAGGCAGGATTTCCCTGGGTACTGGTTGGGGGGTCGGGAGCAGGTTAGGGTTTTGCCCTCCCTGCCGGAGAGATAGCACAATGGTAACAACAGCTGTGTTGCAATCTGAAGGTTGCAAGTTCGATTCCCGGGCTGGTTTGGACACCCAGCTGTGAGCCCCTGTCCACTGTTTACCTAGCAGATCGAAAACAAAGCCAGCTGTGAGTAGATAAAATAGTTACTGCACAGCGGGGAAGGATTTTTAAGGACTTATAACAAATAACAACAAATAAGGAAGATTGGCTGCCGAAGTGGAATGCGGAACCAGGCTCTCGTCTGAGGATGAATCAACAGCACCCCCTTGTGACGTAATGGAGCGACTGCACCCTTCAGAATGTAGCCAGATGGAAAGATCCTTCTCATTGTACAAGTGTCTGCACCTGTTTGTCTGTTTGTCTGCACAACTGTATTGTAATGGTATGTCAATCCGGCAGGGACTGTTTGCCGTATGTGTAATGTAATCCGCACTGAGTCCCCTTCAGGGTGAGAAGAGCGGAATATAAATAAAGTGTATTATTATTATTATTCTGCTCGAGATCCCCGTGTACAACTGGTGGGCCACTGTGTGATACAGAATGCTGGACTAGATGGGCTGAGGTCCAATTCAGCATGGCTCTTCTTATGTTCTTATGTTCCAGGGAGATTCATTGTCCCCACTGCTTTTCATCATTGCCATGATCCCTCTGTCAACAGTCTTACAAAAAACAAACCTCGGCTATCAGACACCTGAGAAATCTCACAAAATTTCCCATCTGCTGTACATGAATGACCTGAAGCTGTATGGGAAAACCAAAAATGAAATCCAGTCTCTAACACTGTCCGAATCTTTAGCACCAACATCAGCATGGAGTTTGGTTTAGACAAATTTTGACAGTGGCACTGAAGAAGGGAAAAGTCATTGAAAGTGAGGGCATAAATATGCCTAATGGCCAAACAATAAAGTGTCACCAGCCAGAGGCCTATAAATATCTGGGCATGCTACATCTGGACAACATCAAACATGAACATGCGAAAACTGTGGTCAACAAAGAATACATTCAAAGGGTCAGAAACATTCTCAAAAGCAAGCTCAATGGAGGCAATACCATCAAGGCCATAAACACCTGGGCCATACCTGTCATAAGACACACTGCTGGCATCATAAACTGGACACAGGCAGAACTGGACAATTTAAACAGAAAAACAAGAAAACTCATGACCATTCATAATTCACTGCATCCTCCCAGTGATGTTGACTGGCTCTCTCTGTCGAGTCTGGTGGCAGAGGACTCTTACAAGTCAATAATCAGAAACTTCTCAAAGCACAGCAGAC
>JARBWK010000754.1:0-25268 GCA_030556195.1 Anolis apletophallus
GCTTCCTCAACTTGATTTTCCTGACTAGGCCCCCAACAATGACAGAACAAGACCAAACTTGGCACACAGACACCCCCAGGTGCACCCTACATCCTGGTGCAGTTTGAGGAAGGATGGACCATGGATGATGGGACTTGCAGTACTTTAATTCCCTTCGTTAGAGCACTGTGGCCCACACCAACGACGAACTATGGCACACAATGCCTTCCTCCATTAACCCGGGCACCGCCGGGTCCCCAAGCTAGTTATATATATAGTTAAATTTTATGATACATAATATTAACTATTATGAGATATATATTATATATCTCATTTAATTTTATATAGATAGATATAACTAAATATTATGAGATATATACACACATTTACAATATGGCTCTCTGGGTTTTATATAAGCTTAAATGGGCCTGAACCCGACTGGCAAATGTCATCATCACAGGCGTCCTTTCAATCGGCCACCTGGAAGAGATTTGACAGCAAAACCCATATTTAATATTTCACCCCAAGATGCGCTATACGGCCTTACCGAGCTCAATGTTTTGTGCGGTGTCCGCTGTGTGCAGCACGGCCTCTTTGCCGGGCTTGAGGGTCCCGGAGATGGGCGTCCCTTTCACGTAAAATTCAGTTCGAAAGGCAGCAAGTTGACCAGCACCACCGTCGGCAGGAGGAAGATGGTGTGGCCCGGCTGCCTGAAGATCTGCTTGGCACTGTCGGAAAAGATGCTGGAAGGCATGTAATCCGGTAATTCTCTTTCTTGATGGCCACATAAAACCTACAATAATAATAATATAATTACATAATGAATGTAATAATATAACCATATAATGTAATATGCTGCATTTCCATGTTTTTGACAGAACCAATTAGGAAACAGCATTTGTAACACAGAAAAAAATCGTATTATGTATAGTGTTATATATTATAATAATATATAATAAAATAATACTTATAATGAATATAATTATAAAGCAATACAATCCAATACAACAGGGCTGCCCAACTGGCGGCCCGGGGGTCGTACACGGCCCCCCAGCCTGTTGGACACGGCCCCCGCTATGCGGCCGGCCGCCATTTTTAATTTTTTATTTAAAAAATTCTATTTTTTTTAAAAAATGGTGGCCGGGGGGAGGGGGCGGGGCAGGGAGGAGGGAACCAGCTCCTCCTTTGCCCCTCCTCCTTCCCCTCCCTGCACCGCGGCTCGCAATCGGAGCCGTGGCGCGTCCGCTGGGAGGAGGAGGGACGAAGGAGGAGGCAGTCAGCTGATTGCCTCCTCCTTCGTCCCTCTTCCCCCGCCCGGCACCCTGGATCCGGGCAAGGGCGCGGGCGGGGGGAAAGAGGAGGGACGAAGGAGGAGGAGGGAGAGTTCTCCCTCCTACTCCTCCTCCTCTTCCACCGGCGCCGCTGCTGTCCCATGCGCCGCAGCGCCGGGGAAAGAGGGAGAATTCTCCTCTTTGCGCTTCCTTCCTGCCGGTTTGGCGCTGTAGAAGGGAGGGAAGCGCAAAGGGGAGCCCTCTTGCGCTCCTTCCTTCTCTACAGCGTCAAACCGGCAAGAGGCATGGCGAGATCGCCATGCCTCTTGCCCGGTTTGGCGCTGTAGAAGGGAGGAGGAGCAAGGGAGCTCCCTTGCTCCTCCCTCCCTTCTACAGCGTCACTCGGGATCGCCCCGCCCCGGGATCGGCCCCGCCCCCGCAGTCGGCCCCGCCCCCCACAGCTGGCCCCTCCCCCCCCGCTACGGCCCGCCCGGTGCTCAGCCACCGGAATTCCGGCCCTTGGGCCTATAGAAGTTGGACAGAAGTTGAAAGAGATGAAGGAAAAAGTAGAGAGAGGGGGAGGGAGGGAAAGAAAGAAAGATGAAATGAGAGTGGAAGAAGGAATAAAAGAAAGAGGCTGAGAAGGAAGAAAGGAGAGAAAGGGGAAGGGGAAGAAAAAGAGGGGAAGGAATAGGTAGGTACCGATCTTTCATAATAGTCCAGATATCTACCTACTTCGAAAATTCTTACTATAGGCCACAGCAACGTGTGTGTGTGTGTGTGTGTGTGTGTATATATACAATAACAATATAATAAATCTGTATCTGTATATCTGTTTAACTTAATAAAGCGGAATGTTTGTATGTATGTATGTTTGTATGCGTCCGGAGGGCAGAGGGGCGGAGGACGGAAGGAAATGTGGCAGCTTTCGGATTGGCTCCCACTGTGGGGTTATTTGCATAAACAACTCCCATTGGCCAGCCAACACGAACATTCCGAGACTCAAAAGTGCCAGAAGGAGGTAAGGAAAAGGCCTGAGCCAGTCAGGCATGGTGGGAGTTTAGGTCCAATACACTTTGCAGCCCCCAACAATGAGACAACAAAACCAAACTTGGCACACTTTACGTCTTGGTGCAGTTTGAGGGAGGATGGACCATGGATAGGCCAGCATCCCAACATCCCAAATCTCAAAGGTGCCAGACAGAGTTCTTTACAAAAAGGCTTCCTTCAGCTGATTTTAAAAACTAGCCCTCAGCCTGAATTGACAGTAAGGCTCCCTCAACTGGATTCTCCTGACTAGGCCTCAGCCGGACCACATAACCCCCATGATGCCCTTTACGTCCTGGTGCAGTTTGGGTAAGATGGACCACGGATTATGGGAGTTGTAGTACTTCCAAGCGCTTTGCTTCCCAAAGACCATTGTGGCCCCCAACAAAGACCGATAAATATCAAACTTGGCACACAGAGCCCCCATGACCCACTCTATGTCCTGGTGCAATTTGGAGAAGAGCAGAGCATGGATGATGGGGCTTGAAGTACCTCCACTCACTTCCCGAGACCACTGCGACCCTCATCCAATGACTGATCAAGACCAAACTTGGCACACATAACCCCCATGACTGCCTTCGCATCCTGGGGGGGGGGGGAGGCGCATGGACATGGATGATGGGACTTGGAGTACTTTCCAACCCTTCTGTTCCCAGAGACCACTGTGGCCCCCAACAAAGACCGATAAAGACCAAACTTGGCACAGAGAGCCCCCATAACCCACTCTACATCCTGGTGCAGTTTGAGGGAGGATGGACCATGGAGGATGGGACTTGCAGTACTTCAATTCACTTCCTTAGAGCACTGTGGCCCACACCAATGACGAATCAGGACCAAACTGACTATGGGCACACAGAAGCCCATAAACATCTAATAGGAATCAACCTTGGCACACAATGCCTTCCTCAAATAACCCGGGCACCGCCGGGTCCTCAGCTAGTATATATATATAAATATAATAATAAATATTATAATATAATACAATAATATATTATATTAAATATAATAAATGTAATGATAATATTATATAATAAATGTAATAATATAAGAATAAATATAATATGCTGCACATCCATGTTTTTAGGATAGAATACATTATAACCCAAAAAGAAAAACTGTGTTAAATAGCTGGATGGCCGTCAGTGCGACCGAGCAAGGTCGGACCAGACAGTGCTAGAACCGCCTTCCGACTCTAGGATCTTGCAATTGTGCTTTCCCTATTGACAGAAGGGATGCAAGGGCTGTCTCACCTGAAGAAGCGGCTGTTTTCAGAGCCCATGGCGTGGCACTCGCGCTTGCTGCTGCTGATCTCAGAGGCCTTCTGGACGTGGGTCCAGTGGATGGGGGCCTTGCAGAAGAAGACGCCCATGCCTTTGGGCCGGGCCTGGAGCCGCCAGGAAGTGAGGTGCAAAGGGACGGCAAAGGAATCTCCCGGCATCACCGACGGCAGCACCACCGGCTCTGGAGCGCAAGAGAAGGAATGGAAGATGAGCAATGCTAAGGACATAAAAGCTCCTTTTTTCCCACTCCCAATTCTTCCTATTTTCCTCCCCAGTTTTTCTGTTTTTTCCCCATTTCCCCCATTTCCCCTGCTTTTCCTTCTCAATTTTCCAACCCCCAGGACCTCCCATCTCTCCTGGAGAAAATATTCATATTGTAATTATATAATAATATAATATAATTATAATATAATATTATAAAAACTAATACAATTATGACTATTATTATATAATCATATAAATTACATAATATAATAATATTATAATAAATGTAATTAACATACTATAATATAGTATATGCTGTAATAAATATTAAATTAAATTAAAATAATAAATATAAATCTATTTATAATATAATAAATGTAATTATAATATAATACAGTACAATATGGTGTAATAAATATAATATAAAATTAAAATAAAATAATAAAAATAATAAAATATAATATATGTAGTAGTAATATAATATAATATGGTGTAATAAATAGAATATAAAATTAAAATAATTAATATAATATAATATAATATATGTACAGTCATTGTAATGTAATATGGTGCAATAAATATAATAGAATATAAAATTATAATAAAATAAAAATAATAATAATAAAAATAATAAAATATAATATATGTAGTAGTAATATAATATAATATGGTGTAATAAATAGAATATAAAATTAAAATAATTAATATAATATAATATATGTACAGTAATTGTAATGTAATATGGTGCAATAAATATAATAGAATATAAAATTATAATAAAATAATAAAAATAATAAAATATAATATATGTAATTGTAATATAATATAATATGGTGTAATAAATAGAATATAAAATTTAAATAAAATAACTAATATAATATATGTAATTGTAATATAATATGGTGCAATAAATATAATATAATATAAAATTATAATAAAATAATAAAATAATAAAATATAATATATGTAATTGTAATATAATATGGTGTAATAAATAGAATATAAAATTTTAAAAAATTAATATAATATAATATATATAATTGTAATATAATATAATATGGTGCAATAAATATGCTGCGGTCAGAGGGTGCCAACCTCTTAGATGTCCCCTTGGCGAGGCTTGTGCGTTTAACAGCAACCCTGGAGGCCAGCCTTGAGAGGGAGAGAGACATCCAGGCCCTTCCTGGAGGCCAAGCCTAGAGAGATAAAGGCCTAGGCCCTTCCTGAGGAGAGAGGCCTTTCAGCTGCAGCCTGCTCTTTCCTGAGGGATTCCCTCCCTGGAGGCCAGGCCTGGAGAGGGAGACGGAGAGATCCAGGCCCTTCTGGAGTCTCCTTGCAGAGGCTGCATTCAGCTTCCCATCCAGTTCTGAGCAGGGATTTCAAACTCTGTGCTTTGTGTTTTGATTCCAAGATGGCCGCCGCGCTGAGAGGCAGCAAGAATGCTGAGCTCCGTTGGGGCCGTTGGGGCCTTCCCTATCTTCCCCAGGCAGCGGTTTCCCCGAAATCAGTCACCCCAAATGGCTGGTGGGGATCTGAGGGTACTCCCCTGCAGCTGTCAAGGGACATTGAGGCGACCCCACTCCTTCTGGAGGCCTTTCTAAAGGAGGCTGAGATGATCCTGGAGGCCGGGAAATCAACCCTTCCAACAGCACCGCAGAGCGCTGAGCTCCGGAGGACCATTAGGCCTATGGCGGCCTTGCAGCGTTCCCCCGTCCCTTGGCCTGGCTTTGTGGATCTAGAAGCGGGGACCCCCACTCCCCCAGACGTCAGCTTGGACTGCCCCCAGGCCGAACGGTCTGGCCTCTCCTACCTCCTCCCCGAGCTTGCTCAGCTGGCCGAGCAGCTGGTCACCAGTTTGGAGGAGGCGAGAGAGCTAGGCCTGGCGCTGGCGTCGCTCTTCCGCAAGGAGAGCTGCAGCCGCCCAGATCCTTCCCAGAGGCCTGGGGAGACAGTGACCGAGGGAGCACCAAGCTTGCCTCACCTGGGAGAGGAACAACAAGAAGGCAAGGCGAGCCTGGCGACTGTAGCTGGTTCCCTGAACGGGGCCCTCCTGAGCCTGCTAGGCTCGCCGACCTCTGAGACCTCCGGGGAGCAGCGAGAGCGGCTGGAGGAGAAACCTGCCGAGGCCCAGGGGCCCCGCGGCTTCAGTCTGACGGCGAGAGGACGGCTGGGGTGGCCTCCCCTGTGAGGAGGGGCTCCCAACCAGAACGGGGCCATGGCGGGAGCCGTGGAGTTACCCTGGTGGAGCCCATGGCGGGCATTGGGGTGCGGGACCCCCTGCATTTGGAGCAGAGGGTGTGGGCCGAAGTCCCCAAGATGGCACCGAGCCTGACTCTCTCAGCGTCCTCAGCCCCATCCCTCAGGCCCTCCCCAGGGCTTTGTCCATGCCCCCTCTGATTCATTTTCTGCCTCTGACTCTGACTCTACCTCTTGCCGAACGCAGCTGGCAGGGTCTCCATCTGCGGTGCTCAGTGTTTCCTATGTTCTATCTAAGGCCCCTGGGAACGCCCCGCAGCCGGGCCTGCCAACTAACTCAGATCCCCATCATCTCCACCAACCTCCGAGGCCTCGCTCCACCTGGAAATGGCCGGAGAAGGAAGAACAGGATGGGCCAGGCAAGACGAAAGCGTCGGGAGAGAAACAGCCAGTTAAAAGGCCAGCCACACCATCAGACACCTCCCCCCCAAGTCGCTTCCGCTGGAGTTTCCATCAATGCCAGCAGCCCGGGACCTAGTACCGTCACCACCACCGACACATCTGAGCCCAATTCTGCCCTCCGTCGCTCCGGCCCTCCCCACCATTGCTGGACCATCTGGGCTCCCACAGACCGCCATTCGGTGGTCTGGGTCAACTCCCCTCGCAGAAGAGGGAAGCCCAGAAAGCACCAGAGTAGGTCCTTCCAATCACGGACCTTCTGGGGGTGGGCTTCAGCCGGAAGGGGAGTGCCCCAGATCCGCCACCGGTTCGGCTTCTACTAGTGACACCAAGAGCTCCTGTGAGGGCCAGAATAGACAGCTGGACAGGCCGCCCTCAAGGACTAACCGAGGAAGGAACTACCTGGTGGCGACCAAACCCCGCCACCCGCCACTCTGGTCCCTCAAATGTCGGGAGGACTGGGACTATTGGACTGCCAGCTGAACCGGTGAAGAATGGCCAGGGTCCCTTACTGGCTTCCCCTTTTCATGGGGTGTGCCGGAAGTTAAACCCCCTGCCGACCTTTACCACCCAAGTTCGCTAGGTATTTCAGTGATCTCGGGAAGGGGTGTATACGGTAGGCGCAGGCCAAATGCGAGATTAACTGCGAGATCCGGACTGAGTCATAGAAGGACTCGGCCCGGCTCTGACCTGCGTCCTATCCCTAAGCACGCTGTTGATAGACATCCAGCTATCCCCCTTCCACTCTGGTGCTGGTTAACGCCTGATCCATTTGGAACAAGACCGCCACTATCAGGGAGTTTTGTGAAGACCTCAAAGCGGACCTTTTCTGTATAACGGAGACCTGGCTCCAGGAGAGCGATACCACCTGTCTCCAGGAAGTGGTTCCCCCTGACTACGTTGCCACGCACCAGAACAGGAACGGGGGGGGGTGGGGTGGCAATACTCTCCCGTGATGGATTGCACCTTAGGGCGATCCCTGCGCTCACCACCTCGGGGCTTGAAAGTGCCGGCCTGGTGTGGGAGTCTCAGGAGAGCCTGGCGATCTTGCTGGTGTACCGTGCGCCTAGCGCACCGGCAGAGAGCCTGGCGCGGCTGCTGGAGGCTGTGTCGGAGTGGGCATTGAGGTTTCCTAGACTTATTGTTCTGGGGACTTCAATGTCACGCCGACGCAGCCTCCGTTCCATCTGCAGCCGCGGACCTAATTTCGACCATGGCGACATTAGGCCTCTCCCTCTGTAACTCGGGGCCCACGCACTCGGCAGGGCACACCTCGACCTGGTATTTAGCGGGAATCCAAGTGGACCTAGCCTCCGTAATAGAGGTTCCATGGTCGGACCACTGTGCCCTAAGGATCCGGGTTGAGCAACCGCCCCTCCATGCAAGGGCGCCGAACAGATTTTGGTTCGCCCGAAGAGACTTATGGAACCCGAAAGGTTCCTGAATGCTCTGAGGGATCTGGAGTCTATCAGCGTCTCTGTTGACGAGCAGGTTCAAGCCTGGAACACCTCGTTAGCCAGAGCTCTCGACGAGATTGCCCCTAGGCGCCCTCTCCGACCCGCAAACATCGATCCCCCTGGTATACAGAGGACCTCAGGTCGATGAAGCGGGAGAGGAGACGGCTAGAGCGCGTGTGGAGGAACCTCCGTGACGGAGCCTCAGTATCAGCTTATAAGCTATTTAAAGATACTTATGAGCGTGCTGTCAAGGCAGCCAAAAATGTGTACTTTTCTGCCATGATAGCGTCTGCTAGCTCACGCCCGGCTCAATTGTTAAAGGTAATTCGGTCTTTGACGACTGTCCCTACTGACCCAAAAGCATCTATCAGACACAAACAGCCGGTGCTTTCCAGAGCTATTTCACAGACAAGATTCTGAATCTCCGCCGGACCTTCCTGCCACAATTGATACAGTAAGAGAACTTGATACTCCGTGGCCCTCCGCCGGGCCCACCCTCGACCGGTTTCGGCCACTGGACGCAGATGCTGTTGATAAGATTGTGGCTGCAACCAGGCCTACCACCTGCTCCCTCGACCCGTGCCCCTCCTGGCTTGTTAGATCCTGCCTGGAGGGGTTACGTGGGCCTCTGTTGAACATCGTAAATAGCTCCCTTGAGCAAGGAGTCTTCCCAGAGTGCTTTAAAGAGGCGGTGGTAGCTCCATTACTGAAGAAACCGTCACTAGATCCTGCGGTTCCCTCCAACTACCGACCAGTGTCGAACCTCTCGTACCTGGGCAAGGTAGTTGAGAGGGCAGTAATGGAGCAGTTGCAGTCCTTCTTAGATGATGCAACATGGCTAGACCCCTTCCAGTCCGGCTTCCGTTCGGGGCACGGGACGGAGACGGTCCTGGTCTCCATCACAGATCAACTCCGCTGCCAGCTCGACCAAGGCGGGTCTGCGCTGCTCGTGTTATTGGACCTCACGGCAGCGTTTGACACGGTCGACCACAATCTACTGATCCACCGCCTGGCCATGGCTGGAGTGAGGGGGACAGTTCTTAAATGGCTGACCTCCTTCCTCCACCAGCGGTCTCAGCGTTTGAGGAGGGGCGAGGTGGTCTCCGAGGGCTCCTCATTAGTTTGTGGAGTTCCGCAAGGGGCCATTCTCTCCCCTCTGTTATTCAACATCTACATGCAGCCGCTTGCACAGCTGGTGCGGAGTTATGGGCTGGAGTGCCACCAGTACGCTGACGACACCCAGCTCATTCTGAGGATGGAGGACAGGCCGATCTATCCCGATATTTCCAACACTGCCTCGAGGCCGTTACTGGATGGCTGCGTGCCAGTAGGTTGAGGGTGAATCCGCGAAGACAGAGATCTTGTGGTCGGGCCGCTCGGGTGGTGTAGATGTCCAGCTTCCGACCCTGGACGGTGTGGCGCTATGCCCATCGCCTTCCGTTAAGAGCCTGGGGGTCCATCTGGACTCCCAGCTGACCATGGAGGCCCAGGTCTCCGCGGTCAGCAAGGTTGCTTTTTTCATCTGCGACAGGCTCGGAGGCTGGCCCCCTATATCTCCCGGAATGACCTGGCCACGGTGATCCAAGCTACGGTCATCTCAAGGCTGGATTACTGTAACGCGCTTTACGTTGGCCTTCCTTTGTCGGCGACCCGGAAGCTCAAGTTGGTGCAGAACACTGCCGCCCGGCTCCTGTCTGGAACCCCAGCAGGCCGCCACATCACACCTGTTTTGCAGGATCTGCACTGGCTCCCAATCGAGCACCGGATCTCCTTCAAGGCGAGATACATGGGTTGCTTACCATGTAACCATGGTTCCTTGAGTGGTCACCTGTGAATGCATACATGTGATATTTGCGCTTGCGCAGACAAACTTCGGAACCTTCTAGCAAGAATTCTTAATAGCCCACTGAAGCCCCTCCCCTCACTCCCCCACCTCATATATAGCCAGTGGGAGGGGCTTCACCCTTCAGTTCTCTCTAACGTCGCGAGAAACAACAAAGAAAATCTGAAGGCATGACTAGAGGGGAGGAAGGGCGGGCTGTATGCATTCACAGGTGACCACTCAAGGAACCATGGTTACATGGTAAGCAACCCATGTTTGCCTTTTCGTGGTCAACTGTGAATGCATACATGTGATAGAATAGCGAGCTAATGACCTTGGTTGGTGGGAGTCATGCCACCACAGAGAAGAGGACTGCACGTCCAAATTCAGTCTGTCTCCTGGAAGCCACATCAAGCTTGTAGTGGGAGACGAACGTGTGATGGGAAGACCACGTGGCCGCATGGCACACAGCATCAAGCGAAACGCCCCTCAAAAAAGCCGCCGAGGTGGAGAGCACTCTCGTTGAGTGGCCCTTCAGTTGTTGCGGAGGCTCCTTCCCGGCCATGCGATAGGCCAGGCGAATTGTCAGCACAATCCAGGACGATAGTCGCTGGGATGACACAGGAAGGCCACTGGCGTCCTTCCTATACTTCACGAAAAGCCTAGGGGACTTTCTGATGGAAGCAGTTCTGTCAATGTAGAAGGCTAAAGCCCTCCGAACATCGAGGAGATGCAGGTTCCTCTCCCCAGGTGTAGTGGGGTTCTGGAATAGGGAAGGTAATACTAGTTCCTCTGACGTATGGAACCTGGAGACAACTTTAGGAAGAAAGGAAATGTCTGTCCTCAAAACAACCTTATCCTTAAGAAACTTGGTATAAGGAGAATCAGACCTCAGTGCGCAGAGCTCACTCGCGCAACTGGCTGAAGTGACTGCAATCAGAAACGTAGTCTTCCAAGATAAAAAGGAAAGGTCAACTGATGCCAAGGGTACAAAGGGTGGCTTGGCCAGCGCCGACAAAACTAGCTCAAGGCTCCATGGAGGAGTGACAGGAGCAACTGGTGGATTGATGTTTTTGTTTTGTTTTGTTTTGTTTTTTTTTTAAACCCTTAAGGAAGAGTTTGACCACTGGGTCTTCAAAGCATGACGGGAGTCCCGATCGTCTGCGGTACCAGGAAATGGCCGCCAAATAGCACTTCAGGGAGGAGTACGATAGACCCCTCTTAGAAAGGGAAAACAAAAAAGAACTGTACGAAGCGAGTCCACTTGTACGCATAGGCCCGCTTAGTGGCGGCCGGGTGGACCGTCTTCACAGTGGCCAGGGTGGGCGCCGAGAGATGTGACAGCGCCGTTACTTGGGGGAAGGACCCTCCAAGCCGTCAGTTGTAACTTGTGGACCTCCGGATATAGCACCTGATCCTGTTGTGCTAGGAGGAGGTTGACCCTGTTCGGCAGAGGGACGAATGTTCCCCTGGACATCGGGGCCACCACGGAGCAATGAGGATGCACCGTGCCCCTTCCCTGCGGAGCTTGGCCTTCACCCTGAGAAGGAGGGGGAAGGGCGGAAATGCATACAGCAGGTGCTTGTCCCACGGGATCAAGAACGCGTCGCCCAGGCATCCTTGAGCAGGATTTGCATGTGTTCAGGAGCAGAAGGTGGCGAACAGATCGACTATGCACAGGAAGGTCTTCGGCCAAAGCCTTCCCTTCCTCAGAGAGCGTAGATGAACGCATCCATGAGACCAAGCTGCAGTGCATCAAACCAAACACTGGTTCCATATGATGAAGGAAGGAACCTATTGACAAATAAACACCCCTGAAATCAGTTTTAACAACGAAGCATGATTAATAACAGGGAAGAATAGTAGAAAGCACTATCATCCAAGCTTGGGAGAAAGGATGTCTCAGGTGATGTTTCTTAGGTACAGGAAAGCCCATCAGCCACCGTCCCTCTTCAGCAGTCAGAAACAGCCGAAGAGAATGCAAGGGAAGGGCCCTAATGGGTACCTGTGGTCAATCAGTCCTTGTGTAGCCAGGCCTCGGCCTCTCCCCAACAGGTGGAGAAGGTAGGTGACATGAGGTGACAATCCTTAGCACCAGGCCTCTGGGGTTAACCTCTGCCAGACAGATAGGCAGTGTAAATTCAACCACATGGTGTACACAGGAGGTTGTCAAAAAAGTGTTCAAAGTGCGCCATAAGACAGAACACACTAACCCCAGTGAAGTACAAGCAGCTAAATAGCTTAGAATAAAATGGGAACAGTTTCCGCATTGTGTATAGCCTTAAACAATTATCCGGTGCATGAGGCAGGGCATGGTGGGCAATGCTATAAAATTTTGAAACACAAGCCACACTGTGTGGCACTACTTTGACAAACAGTGAGTCCAATGTGCCATCCACTTACAGAATACATCACGTGGGACAGTAAGACTAGTAATAGAACAAGTCAATGACAGAGTGCTGAAGATGTGGCAATGTGGCTCGGGAAGCAACATCTAATAGATGTAGATGAGTAAACATATCTTCATTCTAATACACTTGTACACTACCCAGGGTAATGGAAACAGAACGGTGTACCATTTTATGCAACAGATAAACTGAGATATCAAGGGCAAATCAGCCGCATGGGAAGGATGTCACATGACATCACAGGAGGGTATTGTTAATAGCACTAAGCAGAATGTATTCAGAAACAATAGCATTTGGGCATAATCTGCCTCTTAGGAACATGCCTTCTCTAAGTAGAAGGGAAAGACAATTGGCTGCTAGCCTTAACTAGAGGGAGCCCATTTTATGATATGATGTGAATTAGCACAGTGACAATAAATAATAATTTTATTGTACCCTACCACCATCCCCTCGAAGGGCTTAGATAGGGCGGCTCACAGAAACACTCCAGCAACTTTTCAGTTGGCCAGCCATGTGCATGGGTTGTGAATCCATGTAGAGTTGGCCTTCTACATCTATGAGCCCTGCCAGTAACTAAACATTGTAGATATGTGGTGCTGCTGCTGACCCATGGCCCTGAATCTTTATCATTCATGAACCGGTGGGGAAAGATGGGCTGGAGCAATACCGGGAGTGCCCACCAGATGGCCTCTTAGGCTTACAGTATTGAAGGACTCTCCCATGAAATGCATCACCGGTGGAGGGAACCCGGTTGTCAAGATCTCTGGCACAGGAACGATATAGAGCCCTGGCAGCAGAATGCTCTGCCCTCCAAAACTCCAGCAGCAATATCTGGTGGGAGGGAGCCCAATTGCCACCAGGGAGACCAAGATTGGCAACTCTCCCGTCTCCAGACGCCAGCTAACTACAGGGGCTCATGCCTTTGAGAGGGAGGCAGAGGAGCCGAGGGAGGACGGGGCTGGGCCTGCGTTCCTCCCTCCTATGTCCAGCAGCTCATGCATTCTCCTAGAGGCAGAGGAGCCGAGGGAGGACGGGGCTGGCCTGCCTTTCTCCCTCATGTGCAAAGGCTCCAGACTTCCCCGGAGGGAGGCAGTGATCCAGGCGAGGAAAACTCCACCCCCATGGGACTGTGGACGCAGCTCCAGCCACATCTCCAGCCCAGACTGGTTGGAAGCCCTGGGCAGCTGCATCTCAGGAGTGGAGGGAGTATATAGAAGGACAGCTGGCATCCGAATGAGGGCAGCTGTAGCCGATGCGGGAGCAGAGGGAAGCAGTGGTACCGCCCCCGGTACCGTGGCAGGCAGGCAGGCAGGCATCTCGTGGGCTGTACAGCCAGGGGACCCAGTGTGAGGGACCCGCTTGGGGGGGGGGGGCAGCTGGGGCAAAATAAACATAATGCCCCATGTGATAAAGCTGCCCGAAGCCCTGATCGCTCCCTGGCAAGGCAGCTGGAGGCAGGGTTCTCCTGGCAGGAGAGGGGGGAGCGGCGAGAGCGCCTCCTGCCCCTCGCTCTTCTCCTGGGGAGGAGGAAAAGGAGCTTGGCTCCACAGACGTCGCTGATGCCAGCTGGGGGCTCGGCTCCCATGCCGGGAGGGAGCCTTGGCCCGGCGCTCCCTGGCTCCGCCCCTAGGAGGGGAAGGAGGCGGGGCCGGTATCAGCAGCTGCTCCTGCAGCGGCGGGGAAGCAGGAGTCTGGAGCTCTCCGGCCTCGGCAGCTGGTGCCTCGGCCACCCTCGGGATTGAGGGGGAGAGCAGCGGCATGGCGGGGGAGGGCCTCTCGTCCTTCTAGAGGCGTCCCTGCGCGCACTGAGCGCTCCTGTGTGTGTGCAGCAGCCGCAGACTCTGCCATTTGCACAGGCTGTGCAGCCGCCGTGGAAGAGGCTGTTCCCACCAAAACAGCTGTTATCTGCCGGTAAAGAAGGCTGGGGGCCATTTGGCGACCCATTGCCTTAAGCTTTTTAGGCTTTTTGTTGTGGAGAGCAGCCCTCTTGGGACCCATCTTGGGACCCATTGTGGGGGTGTTGCGGGCAACACAGGGGCCTCCTGGAGAATTGGTGAGGAGGGGCCGCAGGCATAAGAGCCTTCTCATAGAGGGCGCCTTGAGGCAGAGGGCTCGGTTTTCCCTCTCTGGGAGGTCAAGCCCCTGCTGCAAACGGCACATTCTTGGGCCCGATGCCCTTCTCTCAAGCAGGCCAGACTGAGATCATGTTCCTCATGATTGGGAAACAGGTTTGGGCGCTGCGGAGGCAGCCGTATCGGGGCTGTCAGCCCGGCTGCCAAGGGAACAGCTGATGCGGGCGCTTGGATCCCCCGCTGCTTGTAGGGGCGGGGGAACGACGAGCACGCCTCCTCTTTGGTCTCCTTGGCTCAGGAGGGGAGGAGGGAAGGGAGCTGGATCCAGCTGACGATTCATCGGCACAAGCCCCGGGCTCCATACCGGGAATAAAAGGCTCCACAGCTCTGCCCCTGGAGGGAGAAGGGGGCGGAGCCCGCAACACAGGCTGCCCCTGCGGGGGCGGGGCCACATCGAGCCCAAGGGCTCCGGCACCGGCCGCAAGTGCCTCCTCCCGCAAGTGCCTCCTGCGGCACCGATGGAGAGGGGAGCGGCATAGCGGGGGACAGCCTCTCATCCTCCAGAGGAATCCCCGCTCTCGCTGGGCGCTCCTGCGCATGCGCAGGGGGCGAGCTGACAGGCGCCATGTTTAGAGGCTGCGCCACCACTCCAGGCAGGATGGGAACGGGTAAGGGCCCGTTCCCGCCAAAACGGAGCCGTTTTCCTCTGGCAAAGAAGGCTGGGCGCCATCTTGGTGAGCCTTAGCCTTCACCTTCTTGGTCTTTTTCTTCTGAGGAACCGCCATTTTGGCACCGCTGAGGGCACCACTGGGGCTCCCTGAAGGGCTGTCAACTCTGAAAATTGGTGGGGGGGGCAGCAGGCATAAAGACCTTCTCGTACAGAGCTGCTTTTAGGCGCAGGGCTCGGTTTTTCATCGTCTGGGAGGTAAAGCCCTGGCAAATTGTACATCCTTGGGCCAGGTGGCCCTCCCCCAAGCAGGCCAGGCAGAGCTCATGGCCGCCGTTATCTGGAAAGAGGTTTGGGCAGCTGGTGCACCTCTTAAAGCCCTTGGTAGTTGACATAGCCAACATCGTTCTAGATGGAAGAATGGTCCTTTAAGGTTGGAGAAAACTCACAGTGTTGAGAAGTCGCAATCCGAAGTCAGGGATGGAGAGATTAGAATAGTCGGGCAGTCCATAGGTCAAAATAATATTAAATCAGTCCAGTTATTAATGCTAAAATAGCACTAAGAGCACGAAGGTTCTCTGTGTCTGCTTTCTCGAGCGCGGAAAGAGAGGACTGAAGGGTGAAGCCCCTCCCACTGGCTATATATGAGGTGGGGGAGTGAGGGGAGGGGCTTCAGTGGGCTATTAAGAATTCTTGCTAGAAGGTTCCGAAGTTTGTCTGCGCAAGCGCAAATATCACATGTATGCATTCACAGTTGACCACGAAAAGGCAACACTACGCTCCGAGGATGCTAATTTGTTAGAGATACCCTCGGCGAAATCGGCTAAACTGACATCTACTCGCCGGAGGGCGTTCTCCGTTATAGCTCCTACGCTGTGGAACGCCCTCCCGGCTGGAACGCGGGCTATAAAGGACCTGCTCCCGTTTAGACGCGCCTGCAAAACTTATTTGTTTAAGCAGGCCTTCGGTGAGTAGGTCCTGCCCATGTTCCGCTTTAGCCGCTGTCCTGGGGTGTCACGCTATCTAATTTCTGAACTGTACCGGGGGGTTTTGTATTTTGCTGTTTTTAACTGTTTAATTGTCTTAGATGTTTTATCGCATTGCTTGTGTGTAGTTGTACCTTCGGTTCCTGTGAGCCGCCGCGAGCCTCAGGGAGTCGGCGGCATAGAAACCCGAATAATAAATAATAAAATAATAATAATAAATAACCCGTAGGAGGGCGTTCTCTGTCATTGTGCCCACTCTGTGGAACGCCCTCCCGACAGAAATACGCGCTATCCAGGACTTGCTCCCCTTTAGACGGGCCTGTAAGACCCATCTTTTTCGCCAGGCTTTCGACCTGTAGGCCTGCCCTTGTACAGTTCTTCTGTTTTTAATTGTTATTCCCTGGTGTTCCATTGCACCTCAGAATTTTAACTATTGTACTATTTTAATTGCTGATTGGTTTGATGTTTTTATCATGTTGTTGTTTCATTGTGCCTATATGGCTTTTGTGAGCCGCCCCGAGCCCCCCCGGGAGTGGCGGCATAGAAGCATGATTAATTAATAAATAAATAAATAATATAAAAATAAAATAATAAAAATAATTATAATAATTTAATTACAGTATAATTATTATAAATTAAATTATAATACAATAATGAGTATAAATATACTATAATAATGAATATAAATAATATAATATAATAATAAATATAATTGAAATATTATAGTATAATATGCTGTAGCAGGATGTCCCTCCTGCAGAAACCTTTTTTTTTTACACTTTAATCTACTATTCCCATGTTTTTATGATAGAAGCAATTAGGAAATAATATGCTATAGACTATAATATGCTAAAGTACAGTAATATAATAAATAATATAATAAACGCTCCTCATGTTTTTATCATGGACCCAATGAGGAGATGACACTTATAACCCAGGAACAAAGCACTGTGCTGCATAGTGTAATGATGCACACTTACTATCGGGAGCGGAAGGGCTGTCGAGCCGGAGCTCCATGGGGATATCCAGCTTGTTCTTGACGATCAGGGCCGAGCGCACCGTGATCACCTTCCGGGCGCTGCCTTCCATGGTGACGGCAAACACCACTCGAACTGGAGGCAATGAAGAAAACTGTAAAAATATTATTTTTCAAATTAAAATTAAATAGAATTCAAATATATATACATTTTTCCCTCCCCGGGCCTTCCCATCTCTACTGAGGACATACCCAGTGTAATACCTACTCCCATATGTTCCCCAGAGATTTCTTCGCTCTGAGGATCTCATCCTCCTGTAGATCCCCTCCCTGCAAACCATCCACTTGTCGTCAACCAGGCAGAGAGCCTTCTCCGTGGCAGCACCATATCTTTGGAATAATTTGAGGATAGCAGTCCCAAGCCAGCCCTGTGCTAGCTATGCCACCACTGGCTTGGCACTGCCATCCTCAAGCCTGGAGAAGCTGCTGGTAGAGCGGAAGCCAGAGGGGGCGGAGCCAGGCCACGCCAAGCCCCGCCCCCTCCCCTCTGGCTTCAGCTCTACCAGCAGCAGTTCCAGGCTTGAGAATGGCAATGCCAAGCCAGTGGTGACATAGCTAGCACAAGGCTGGCTTGGGACTGCTATCCTCAAGCTTGAGAAGCTGCTGGTAGAGCGGAGCCAGAGGGGCGAGCCAGGCCGCACCAAGCCCCACCCCCTCTCCTCTGGCTTTGGCGCTCCCAGCAGCTTCTCCAGGCTTGAGGATGGCAATGCCAAGCCAGTGGTGACATAGCTAGCACAAGGCTGGCTTGGCACTGCCATCCTCAAGCCTGGAGAAGTTGCTGGTAGAGCAGAAGCCAGAGGGGGGCGGAGCCAGGCCGCCCCAAGCCCCCCTCCCTCTGGCTTTGGAGCTCCCAGCAGCTCCAGGCTTGAGGATGGCAATGCCAAGCCAGTGGTGACATAGCTAGCACAAGGCTGGCTTGGCACTGCCATCCTCAAGCCTGGAGAAGCTGCTGGGAGTGCCGAAGCCAGGGGGAGGGGCGGCTTGGTGCTGCCTGGCCCGCCCCCTCTAAGAAGCGCCCCATCCAGCTGGGATTGACCTCCTTTGGTCCGGGATCGACTGGTCGCTCGCGATCAACTTCCGGGGCAACCCTGACTTAAGCGCATTTGTCTGTATGGAGAGGTTGCCTCTGCGGATAAAGCCGGAGCCCAGGATTATGTGAACAACACGTTCAAGGAGGGTTATGTAGTGTATAAGTGTGTGGGGAGGGTTTATAAAGATTTAAAATAGTGTATAACTACTAAAATAATGTATAAATATTAAAATAAATATAGCGTCCCTACTTCGCGCATCTTCAATTTTTGCGGGTGGTCCTGGAACGTAACACCCTCGATAAGTGAGGGAACACTGTAATATCTATATAAATAAAAATATAATGTTCATTTGCGGAATTAATATAACTGAAAAAACACTGGACGAATTGACACCAAATTTATGATGTCCGAACGCATCGACCGCTACGTCCCATCCTGTACCTTAAGATCATCCGGGAAGGCCCTGCTCTCGCTCCCACCTACATCTCAAATGCGGTTGGTGGGGACGAGGGAGAGGGCCTTCTCGGTGGTGGCTCCCCGTCTGTGGAACGCACTCCCTATTGATATTCGATCAGCTTCATCCCTCCTGGCATTCAGAAAAAAAAGTGAAATCCTGGTTATTTATTTATTTATTTATTTATTTATTTATTTCTTCAGTTTTGTATTCCGCTCCTCCCTACAGGCTCGGGGCGGATGACAATAAAAATGCACATGGGCAACATGTCGCAGACATGCAGCCCTACAATAGAGCATAAAACAGGTTAAAAACACGATTCGACATATCACGAGGTGCAGGGAATATACAGAGAGTATGCGACATACCATCCGTTAGGATTTAGTTGAACGCTAGTTCAAAAAGGGCAGTCTTACAGGCCCTTCTGAAAGGGGCTAGTTCCGAGATGGCTCGAGCACTGTCCGGCAAAGAGTTCCACAGCACTGGAGCTACCGCTGAGAAAGCTCTCTGTCGAGTTGCGGATAGGTGGCAGGAGCGGACAGATGGTATAGTCAGCAGATTCTGTTCGTCTGACCGCAGTGATCTCGGGGGCAGATACGGGGTAAGGCGGTCCCTCAGGTACGCAGGCCCTAGGCCGTGTAAGGCCTTAAAGGTCAGTACCAACACCTTGAAGACAATTCGGTACTCGATAGGGAGCCAGTGCAGTTGCCGGAGAATGGGCGTAATGTGCTCCCTCACTGACGAGCCGTCAGCAAGCGGCGGCGCATTCTGCACTAGCTTGAGTTTCCGGAGTGTCGACAAAGGGAAGGCCAACGAGAGGGCGTTACAGTAGTCTAGTCTCGAGATGACCGTCGCTTGGATTACGTCGCCAGGTCATTCCCGGACAGGTAGGGTGCCAGTCGCCTAGCCTGTCGCAGGTGATAGGACCCCCTGCAGACCGCGGAGACCTGGGCTTCCATGGTCAGCAGGAGTCCAACTGAACACCCAAGCTCTTAACTGAAGATGACGGGCTAAGCTGCTCGCCATCCAGGGTAGGCAACCGGCACCCACCCAGCCCGGGGTGACCGGGCCACAGGATCTCGTCTTCGACGGATTCACCTTCAGCCGGCTGGCACGCAGCCAACCAGTCACGGCCTCCAGGCATCGATGGAAACAATCGGGTACGGTATCCGGCCTGCCGTCCATTCTCAGCAGAAGCTGGGTGTCATCCGCATACTGATAACACTCCAGACCAAAGTCGTGGGCCAGCTGGGCCAGGGGGCGCATATAGACGTTGAATAATATAAGGGGAGAGGATGGCCCCTGGGGACCCCCACAATTAAGTGGGGACCTCCGAGACCCCCGCCCCCTCCACACGTTGTCCCCGGCCCCGGAGGAAGGAGGCCACCCATTGAAGTGCGGTCCCCCCGACTCCGGCGCCGGCTAAACGGGGACCAAGCGTTTGCACTTTAGCACGATACGGCACTTTGATTGGATGGAGATGGCAATCTAGTGGACAAGACCTAATGCTTATGGATGGAATACTGTTTTAGGTGTTGTGAATGTACACGATGCATTTCAATGTTAATGGTATTTTTAATGTATTTTAATTCTAGCTGTATTTTAATGTATTTTATTCTTAACTGTTTGCTTTTATTATATGTATACTATGTGGCATCGAATCGTTGCCGATGTTAGGCCGCTCTGAGTCCCCTCTCGGGGGTAGAGAAGAAGCGGGGTAGAAATGATGGAAATAAATAAATAAATAAATAAATTTATGTACATGTTTTGTTGTTGTTGTTTGTCTTTATGAATAAAAATTAACTGCAAAAAAATAAATAAATTTAGACACAAGATACCTACTAACTCAAGGAGTGACCATCACTCCAAAAAAAAAAAGATTTTGTCATTTGGGAGTTGTAGTTGCTGGGATTTATAGTTCACCTACAATTAAAGAGCATTCTGAACTCCACCAACAATGGAATTGAACCAAACTTGACGAATCAAGTCTTCCGGGTCGCCAGGGTGATGAGCTGCCTCAGATCACCGAGTGCTCACCTGCAGGGATGCAGGCACTCCAAAGCCGCCGCTCCTCCGGCCTGTCTGCCCACGATGGGATGGCAGCACCGGCACCCCTTCCTCTTGGCCCCGCCCCTGACGCCCTTCTCCCTGGGCTGGACAGAACCGGCTGTCGGGCCGAATCCCATCCCTGATCTGGACCAAATTTGGAACAAACTTGGAACGAATACTCCTTGTGTCCAAATATGAACACAGATGGAGTTTGAGGGAAATAGCCCTTGACATTTGGGAGTTGTAGTTACTGGGATTTATAGTTCACCTACAATCAAAGAGCATTCTGAACCCCATCAACGACAGAATTGGGGCAAACTTCCTACACAGAACCCCCATGACCAACAGAAAATACTTAAGGCTATCCAGTCCAACTCACCAGGGCATGAAAATGCAATCAAAGCCCTCCTGACAAAGAGCCATCCAGCCATAGCTATAGATATACAGGTATATGATTCACACACAGAGATCTGTCTATCTATCTATCATCTATCTATCTATGTATATAATAAAAGTCAGTGTTTGCGGTGGTGCGGTCGAGCAAATATGTGCCAGCGTTTCGATTGGCTGCCAATGTGAGATTATTTGCATAAAGGCCAGCCTCAGAACGCCAACATTCTACGGCCCCAGACAGAGGGGATTGGTTGCATAAAGGACTCCGATTGGCCAACCACATTCCAACACTCAAAGGGAAAAGGAAAAGGCCTCTGGCAGTCAGACACTGGGGCCCACAGCAATGACGGATCAGGACCAATCTTGGCAAACAGGGGCCCAATGGCCCACTTCACAACCTGGCGTGGTTTAGGGCAGGATGGGCCACAAATGATGGGATTTGCAGTATCCTCACATCATTCACTTCCCAAACAACACTGTAGCCCCTATAAATCACAGACCAGGCCCTAAAATGACAGCAAGGCTTCCTTAACTTGATTTTCCTGACTAGGCCCCCAACAATCACAGGTATAATCATATGAACAAATTCAAGTGCTAAATAGCATAACAATCTCACAAAAAGCACAATGCAATGCAATTCATTCACAGTATTCCAGATTCACATAATAACAATAGTAGTGCCCCTACAATGGTATAGGGCCAAGTACAATATTCAATAGAGTCTGTGTTCCCCTATCAATAGTCAAGAGTATCTTGGCCTATACCATTGTAGGGGCACTACTATTTTTATTATGTGAATCTGGAACACTGTGAATTGCATTGTGCTTTTTGTGAAATTGTTATGCTATTTAGCACTTGAATTTGTTCATATGATTATACCTGTGATTTTTACCTCAAACACGTGTCTACACCTTTATTCGCATAGATCTGCCCCTTTATGCCCTGTGGTTTAGCTTTGTGTATAGTGAGTTGTTACCAGTGATTGCTCTGTTTGTGTATTGAAGTGTAGTCCCCCAACAATGACAGAACAAGACCAAACTTGGCACACAGACCCCCCCCAAGATGCACCCTACATCCTGGTGCAGTTTGAGGGAGGATGGACCATAGATGATGGGACTTGCAGTACTTTCATTCACTTCCTTAGAGCACTGTGGCCCACACCAATGATGAATCAGGACCTAACTTTGCACACAGAGGCCCAATTGGCCCACTTTACAAACCTGCTACAGTTTACGGCAGGATGGCTCACAAATGATGGGATTTGCAGTACCTTCACCCAATTCATTTCCCACAAAACATTGCAGCCCCTACAAATTAGAGACCAGACCAAAACTTGGCACACAGTGTACCCATGACCCACTCTACATCCTGGTGCAGTTTTGAGTGGGGCGGACCACGGATGATGGGAGTTGAAGTACCTTCACTCACTTTCTGAGACCGCTGCCACCCTCATCCAATGACTGATCTAGACCACACTTGGCACACAGACCCCCATGACCCACTCTATATCCAGGTGCAGTTTGGAGAATGGGGGACCATGGATGATGGGACTTCCAGTACGTTCCCTCACTTCCAGAGACCACTGCAACCCTCATCCACAGAATGATCAAGACCAAATGCGAGACACACAGCCCCCATGACCCACTCTGCATCCTGGTACAGTTTGGAGAACGGGGACCATGGATGATGGGACTTCCAGTACGTTCCCTCACTTCCAGAGACCACTGCAACCCTCATCCACAGAATGATCAAGACCAAATGCGAGACACACAGCCCCCATGACCCACCCCTCACTTCCAGAGACCACTGCAACCCTCATCCACAGAATGATCAAGACCAAATGCGAGACACACAGCCCCCATGACCCACTCTACATCCTGGTACAGTTTGGAGAACGGGGGACCATGGATGATGGGACTTCCAGTACGTTCCCTCACTTCCAGAGACCACTGCAACCCTCATCCACAGAATGATCAAGACCAAATGCGAGACACACAGCCCCCATGACCCACTCTACATCCTGGTGCTGTTTGGAGGGGGATGGACCATGGCCAATGGGACTTGCAGTACCTTCACTAAGTTCCTGAGACCACTGCAAGCCACAGAAACATCTAATAGGAACCAACCTTGGCACACAATGCCTTCCTCAAATAACCCGGGCACCGCTGGGTCCTCAGCTAGTAGTATCTTAAATTTGAACGGGAACCCGGGAGGACAACCATATGTTGCATGTTCCAGAGTAGAAAAACCAGACAATCTCCACATCAACACTGACAAAGAAACAACCAGAAATAATGTTTACCCACAAGCATAAAGACATTACATGGATTAGAAACCAGGACTTCCTCATTACTTTATTTTCCAGATCACCAGACTGGGCCACAGCAACGCCTGGCAGGGCACGGCTAGTTATATTTATAACCCAGGGACAAAACTCATGTCCTGTGTTGACCATACTAAGAATGCAGGGAAGGAGAAGTGTCACTCACGTAAACATGGGGGTGGATGATGTTTGTTCTATTCACCGGGCTGCCGATCTAGGAAAGAAACATTTTTAAAAATTATTAGGACACCTGTTTGTTCAATCCCATTGCACAGTATTTTTAATATATATTATTTACAGTATTTATATTGTGCCCTTCTCACGCCAAAGTGAATAACAGAACACATATACTGCAAACATTCAATGCTGTTATACACTGAATAGACAAATAACTGTACATAGATAGAGGTATATTATTTAACATCTATGTCCGACCACTTGCCCGGTTGGCACGCAGCCGGGCTGGAGTGTCACCAGTATGCGGATGACACCCAGCTCATTCTGGGGATGGAGGGCCAGCCGGACTCCGTACCCGATAATTTCCATTGTTGCCTTGAGGCCGTCACTGGATGGCTGCGAGCCAGTAGGTTGAAGGTGAATCCGGACAAGACGGAGATCCTGTGGCTGGGTCGTCCGGGTACGGGGGGGGATCCGCCTTCCGACCCTGGACGGGGCGACACTTTGCCCGTCTTCATCGGTAAAGAGCCTGGGAGTCACGCTTGACTCCGAGCTGTCGATGGAGAAGCACATCTCCATCGTCAGCGGAGTGGCTTTTCACCATCTCCGACAGGCGAGGAGACTGGCTCCCTACCTGTCCCGCCACGACCTAGCCACAATGGTCCAAGCCACGGTCATCTCAAGACTAGACTACTGTAATGCCCTCTACATTGGCCTTCCTTTGGCAGCGATCCGGAACGGCGCTGGTACTGTGGAATGCTCTTCCCCCCACAGTCCGAGCGCAGGCCGATCTGCTAACATTCCGCAGGGCCTGCAAAACCTTCCTCTTTGCCCAAGCGTTCGGTGTTTAGAGATGGATAGGTTGCTTACCTGTAACCGTGTTTCTCCGAGTGTAAGGTCTGTGAAATTCACACAAATGGGTTTACTCCCGCGCATGCGTAGAATCTCGGACATACTAGCTAAAACTAAAGATTTACATATGCCCCTCCCACTCCCGCCCTCCTCATCCCCACTGTAGCTACCTAGTCAGTCCTTTACCGCCAGACAGCGGCAGGAAGCTAGGCATGACATCAGAGGGGAGGCCAGGTGGGTTTTGTGTAATTTCACAGACCTTACACTCGGAGAAACACGGTTACAGGTAAGCAACCTATCCTTCTCCTTCGTGTGGTCTGTGAAATGCACACAAATGGGTGACTTAACAAGCTTATGTACCTTGGAGGTGGGTCATGCCACACAGGAAAACAGGACGGCTCTGCCAAAGGATGCATCCTTCTTCGCGAGAACGTCGAGCTTGTAGTGAGCCGCAAACGTTGATGGGGTCACCCATGCAGCAGCCTTGCAGATTTGGTCAACAGAAACACCCCGCATAAATGCTTGGGATGTAGAAACAGCCCGTGTAAAATGGGCTTTAACGCCAACAGGCAATTCTCTATGAGCTAACTGATAAGCCAGTCGGATTGCCAGGACTATCCAAGAGGCTAAGCGTTGGGAAGAAAGAGGAAGTCCCAGGGAATCTTCCTATACTGAAGAAACAACTTGGGTGATTTTCTATGTGGGGCTGTCCTATGCAAATAAAGGACAAAGCCCTCTTCACATCAAGGGAGTGGAGGCAACTTCCAGAGGAGATGAAGGTTTGGGAAAAAAGGTCGGAAGGACAATGTCTTCAGTCATATGAAATTGGGAAACAACTTTGGGAAGAAAGGTGACATCCGTCCGGAGGACCACCTTATCTTCGTGGAACCGAATGAAGGGAGGATCGGATCGAAGTGCCGTGATTTCACTGGCTCTCCTGGCCGAGGTAATGGCCACAAGGAAGGCAGTCTTCCAAGAGAGATGGGAAATGTGGCAAGTTGCCATAGGTTCAAAGGGAGGTTTGGACAGTTGTGAGAGGACTAGTTCCAAACTCCAAGACGGAGGTGGAGGAGACAGGAGGGAAAGATTTTTATATCCCTGTAAA
>JARBWK010000755.1:0-25250 GCA_030556195.1 Anolis apletophallus
GCTGGGACAACAGAGCCTGGTTGAATGGCCACGCTCATTATTGTGAACAGGAACAAAGGCTTGAGCGCCACGCATGGGTCCTGGATCAGGGTCGGACAGCCCCCACGAATGTCAGGCGTTTGCAAGTCTGGGAGTCTTGGCGGCCCAATGCCTATCACGGAAAACTCAGCACCCCCAGGGGCCTGGGCGTTATCCCCTTACTAGGCATGGTTTCGAATCCAAAAATGGCAATTCTAAAATCAAGGGGGATTTTTTTTTGATTAGTAAAAGAAAGACTTACAAAAAAATTTCCAAAATTTCTAAAATGTAACTTAAGTACTAACGAAATTTGTTAGTAATTCAGATGCCAGAGCATGCGCATTCAGATAGTTTTGGCCTACAACTCCCAGAAATCCTAACAGCTGGTGAATTGGCTGGGATTTCTGGGAGTTGTAGGCCAAAACTTGAATAAACCACACTGAATTCTAGATGGGACTCTCCAAATAGGAAGGAGGGAGGGAAGGAGGAAGGGAGGGAAGGAGGAAGGGAGGGAGGGGGTATTCTATTCTTGGAAGCAGCAAAAAAAGGAGGAGGGCCCCCTCACTCCTCGCTGCCTCTCTCACCCGATCCTGAGGGAGCGAGGGCCCAAGTTTGCCCAGGCTGAGAGGAAAAGGAAGAGGCCTGAAGCTGTGAGGAATGGTGGGAGTTGAAGTCCAAAACACGTACCTGAGGGCTGAAGTTGGCCCCTGCGATGGGGCATGGCAGCAGAGCACGGGAAGAGAAGCATCTGAGAGAGCGCCGGGAGAGAGGAGGAGAAGCGCGTGTGTGTGTGTGTGAAGCTGGCCCCTGCGATGGGGCATGGCAGCAGAGCAACGGGGAAGAGAAGGAGGGGGGGGGAAGCGTGGAGGACTACACTTTCCAGAATGCATTGCCTACCTAGCAGCAGCGTCACTTCCAGTTCCCCATAGAAATGTGGGAAAAAGAAGAAGCTGAATGAAGCCGGGAAGGAAATGAGGGGGAGAAGACAGGGAGAAGTGAGTACGTAGTACAATAATTAATTAATTAATAATTAAGAATTTCTTACGATCATAACGCGCAAATTGTTGGCCTCAAGGACCGTAAAGGAAGTCTACTTCGGGTTCGCGGCAGCGATCCGTAAAGCTCAAAAGTCCCATTACATACGAATCTCTTACGAATCCTTTTAATTTCCGTTTCATTTTTTTCTCATGCCTACCCCTTACAACAAGGGGCAATAAGCCAGCCTGATCCAGGGCCATGCCACACGCCAAACATGGAGTTGTGACAAAGAACATAATAGCGCATAACCATGAACAATGCAACAATGACATGAAGAATGAACAAAACGGACACCATCAAGCGATGCAATAAGTAGGGAGGGTGGGAGGAAAAACCTTAAATAGGCTGCCCAGGGGGAAGTGCAGGCCAGCTGTTGAATAACATAAACAGCTCCCTTGAGCAAGGAGTCTTTCCAGAGTGCTTAAAAGAGGCGGTGGTAGCTCAATTACTGAAGAAACCGTCACTAGATCCTGCGGTTCCCTCCAACTACCGACCAGTGTCGAACCTCTCGTACCTGGGCAAGGTGGTTGAGAGGGCAGTAATGGAGCAGCTGCAGTCCTTCCTAGATGATGCAACATGGCTAGACCCCTTCCAGTCCGGCTTCCGTTCAGGGCACGGGACGGAGACGGTTCTGGTCTCCATCACAGACCAACTCCGCTGCCAGCTCGACCAAGGCGGGTCTGCGCTGCTCGTGTTATTGGACCTCACGGCAGCGTTTGACACGGTCGACCACAATCTATTGATCCACCGCCTGGCCGTGGCTGGAGTGAGGGGACAGCCCTTAAATGGCTGACCTCCTTCCTCCACCAGCGGTCTCAGCATGTGACGAGGGGCGAGGTGGTCTCTGAGGGCTCCCCATTAGTTTGTGGAGTTCCGCAGGGGGCCATCCTCTCCCCTCTGTTATTTAACATCTACATGCAGCCGCTTGCACAGCTGGTGCGGAGTTATGGGCTGGAGTGTCACCAATATGCGGATGATACCCAGCTCATTCTGAGGATGGAGGGCAGGCCGGGATCCGTCCCCGATAATTTCCAGCACTGCCTCGAAGCCGTTACTGGATGGCTGCGAGCCAGTAGGTTGAGGGTGAATCCGCAAGAGACGGAGATCTTGTGGCTGGGCCGCCCGGGTGGGGTAGATGTCCAGCTTCCGACCCTGGACGGTGCGGCATTATGCCCATCGTCTTCCGTGAAGAGCCTGGGAGTCCATCTGGACTCTCAGCTGACCATGGAGGCCCAGGTCTCTGCGGTCAGCAAGGTGGCCTTTTTCCATCTCCGACAGGCAAGGAGGCTGGCCCCCTATCTCTCCCGGAACAACCTCGCCACGGTGATCCAAGCCACAGTCATCTCAAGACTAGATTACTGCAACGCGCTCTACGTTGGCCTTCCTTTGTCGGCGACTCGGAAGCTCAAGCTGGTGCAGAACACTGCCGCCCGGCTCCTGTCTGGCACGCCAGCAGGTTGCCATATAACACCTGTTTTGCAGGACCTGCACTGGCTACCAATTGAGCACCGGATCGCCTTCAAAGTGTTGGTTCTCACCTTTAAGGCCTTGCACGGCCTGGGGCCAGCGTATCTGAGGGACCGTCTCACTCCATATTGCTCTCTGAGATCACTGCGGTCCGAGGATGCTAACTTCTTGGAGGTACCTTCGGCGAAGCTGGCACGGCTGACATCCACCCGCCGGAGGGCGTTTCTGTCATAGCTCCCACGCTGTGGAACGCCCTCCCGGCCGACACCCGGGCAATGAAGGACCTGCTCCCGTTCAGGCGGGCTTGTAAAACCTATTTGTTTAGGCAGGCCTTCGATGGGTAGGCCCGTGCGTCTTGGCTGTGCCACTACCTCAACTGTGTTGTTGTTGTTTTTACTGTGTTGCTTGTTTTTAATTGTTCTTAACCTTCTGTATTTTATTGTGCCTTCGGCTCTTGTAAGCCGCCGCGAGCCTCCGGGAGTCGGCGGCATAGAAACCCGAATAAATAAATAAATAAAGAGGAGGCGGGGCGGGGCCAGCCCCGTCATTGGCCGGCCGGTATTTGGTGGCGGGACCCTTCCCGCCACCCCAGGGGCTTCTGGGAAGGAGAAGCTCCTGCATCTCTCCACAAGATGGCGGCGAGGGCAGCCCTGCCCCGCAACCCGCTCGGCCGGTAAGTCGGCCAAGCACATTTCAGTGAGAGCCATATAATATATATAAAATATATTTTAAGACTGAATTCAACTAAATGTTAGTATCACTGGGAATGTGGCACAGCCGGCTAAGTGTCGGCTCCATAAGATCTCTCTGACCAGTAGGTCATGAGTTCGAGGCCTGCCCGGGTCGAGGTGGGTGCTCGACCTTTAAGTGTAGCCTGCTGTCAACCTTTGCAGCCCGAGATACAGTTGCATCTGTCAAATAGGAGATAAAGGTACCACATTAAGTGGGGAGGCAAATTTTGACTGAATTGTGAGGCCAGTAAAGAACTCCAGGAACGCTGAGGAATGCAGAAAGAACAACGAGGGACGCTGGGAACGCTGAGAGATGAGGAGTGCGCCCCTGGTGGCTAGAGTTTGCCTCTGTTCGTCTATATGATTTGTATGTGGAAAACGGCAGGGATTGTCTGCTAAGTATGTGTACCTGTAATCCGTTCTGTGTCCCCTTCGAGGTGAGAATAGCAGAATATAAATAAAGTGTATATACATACAAACTATGAGAACAGGATTCCCCTGGCAGAATGATGGTGCATATGTCCAACCGAAGAATCCGTAGACCAAGACCAATGCTCAAACAATACAGGCAAGAAAGCGGTGTGTAAATATAGCCCTACAATGCTCCCAGGCCCCACGGGAAGGCAGAGAGGAACAAAGTCCACATGAGGCTGCTGCGGAGGACCAAAGCAATCAATCGCCGGGTGAGGGGTTGGAGGAACGCTCTAAGCAAGCCGCCTCGGCCATGCGGACAGCTTGTGTGCTCGCCCTTCGCCTCCTCCGAGGCCGGCGAGGTCGAGAGGTGAACAGCAAAGTCCCCCCCCCCAATGACCTCGGCCATGCGGGGAGCTTGTGCGCTCGCCCTTGGCCCCTCCAAGGTCGGCATGGGTGAGAGTGCGAGTGGCAAAGACCCCCCGGATAGCCTTGGCCATGCAGGGAGCTTGTGCGCTCGCTCTTCACCCCCTCCGAGGCCGGCATGGGCAAGAGGCGAGTGGCAAAGGCCCCCCAGATAGCCTTGGCCATGCGGGAACCCTGTGCGCTCGCCCTTCGCCTCCTCCGAGGCCGGCAAGGGCGAGAGGCAAGCGGCAAATCCCCCCCCCCCCCATGACCTCGGCCATGTGGGGAGCTTGTGCGCTCGCCCTTCGCCTCCTCCGAGGCCGGCGAGGTCGAGAGGCGAACAGCAATGTGTCCCCCCGATGACCTCGGCCATGCGGGGAGCTTGTGCGCTCGCCCTTGGCCCTCTCCGAGGCCGGCATGGGCAAGAGGCGAGTGGCAAAGGCCCCCCAGATAGGCTTGGTCATGCGGGAACCCTGTGCACTCGCCCTTCGCCTCCTCCGAGGCCGGCGAGGTCGAGAGGTGAGCAGCAAAGTCCCCCCCCCCCGAGGACCTCGGCCATGCGGGCAGCTTGTGCGCTCGCCCTTCACCCCCTCCGAGGCCGGCATGGGCGAGAGGCGAGCGGCAAAGCCTCCCCCCGGATGACCACGGCCATGTGGGGAGCTTGTGCACTCGCCCTTGCCCCCTCCAAGGGCGGCATGGGTGAGCGGCGAATAGCAAAGCCCCCCCAGATAGCCTCGGCCATGCGGGGAGCCTGTTTTCTCGCCCTTCGCCTCCTCCGAGGCCGCGGAGGCAAGAGACGAGCGGCAAAGCCTCCCCCCCCCCCGGATGACCTCGGCCATGTGGGGAGCTTGTGCGCTCGCCCTTGCCCCCTCCAAGGCCGGCATGGGCAAGAAGCGAGTAGCATAGGCCCCCCAGATAGCCTCGGCCATGCGGGGAGCCTGTGCACTCGCCCTTCGCACCCTCCGAAGCTGGCAGGGGTGAGAGGCGGGCGGGGCCAACCGAGGTGGCTTCACGACCCCCGGAAAACGGCCAGCGACCCCCAGGTTGAGAACCGCTGAAATCCATGGGATTGCCCTTTATCAACTGGCAACTTGAAGGCAAATACACACATACGCAAAGAAGGAAGGAACTGTACCCTATTCGTTGTTGCTCCACAACGTCCAGTTTCTCAGCCCTACGGATGACCTCCAAAATAATCTCCATTTCCTTTGAGTTCAGCGCTTGCGTCCTCCTCTGTCGGTCAGTTTGGAACGTGTGCACCGACCAGCCAGACTGAAGCCTGGAAGCAAAACCAAGAAGAGAGACAGAGAGACTAGATTTGAAATAAAGCCACTTTTTTATCCCCAAGATACGTTTGTCAGCCGTACTTTGCCTACTCCTGGTTTAGAGCAGTGTTTCCCAACCAGTGTGCCGTGGCACACTAGTGTGCCATGAGCAATCACCAGGTGTGCCGTGGGAAATGGGAACCTCCAATCCCCTTTCTTCCCCCTCCTGCCAAACACTTTTTCTTCTCCACTTGGGCTCCCTTCTTCCCAGCCTCGCTCTGCTCGCTTTCCTCTGGGGCGAGTCTGCGCAGTAGCGCCCGCACAGGTCACGTCTTCCTCCCTCCCCCTCCCCTCCTGAACACGCTCACGCTGCCCCCCTCGGATCAAAATGGCGGCAGAAGCGGCAGCGTAGAAGGAAAAGTAAGTGTTCGGCAGGAGGGGGAAGAAAGGGCGTGAAGGGGGAGGAAGAGGTCTCTGTCGAAAGCTGGCATGGGCAAACTTGGACCTTCCAGGTGTTTTGGACTCCAACTCCCACCATTCCTAGCAGCCTCAGGCCCTTTTCCTCCCCCCCCCCCCTCAGCCACTTAAGCAGGAAAGGGCCTCAGGCTGTTAGGAATGGTGGGAATTAAAGTCCAAAGCACCCAGAGGGCCGAAGTTTTCCCAGGCCTGTTTCAGGGACCTTAAAGTGGTGAGCCTCCTTCCAACATTGTGATTCTGGATAGAAAACAAACAACAACATAACATGACATTGTTTGAGTCCACAGTGCTCTCTGGGTGTAGGTGAACTACAACTTCCAAACTCAAGGTCAATTCCCAAGCAAACCCTTTCAGTACTTTCTGTTGGTAATGAGAGTTCAATATGCCAAGTTTGGTTCAATTCCATTGTTGCAAGAGTTCAGGATGCTCTTTGATTGTAGGGGAACTATAACTCCCAGCAACTACAACTCCCAAATGACAAAATCAATTTTTTGACTAGTGGTCCCTCCTTGGGTTAGTATTAGTGTTTTGTGGCCAAATTTAGCAGCAATTTGTCCAGTGGTTTTTGAGCTATGTTAATCCCACAAATGAACAAGACCGCTGCTGAAGAAGCCGAATTTAGATCTTTCGGCTCCCTCCAAATACAGGCCTGTTTCCAACTTGCCCTTTCTAGGCAAGGTAGTTGAGAGGGCAGCAGCGGATCAGCTGCAGCGGTTCTTAGAAGACACAGCTGGACTTGATCCCTTCCAGTCCGGCTTCCGTATTGGGCATGGGACGGAGACCGTGCTTGTCGCCATTACAGACCAACTTCGCCGCCAGCTGAACCAGGGTGGATCAGCCCTGCTTGTCTTGTTAGATCTGACAGCAGCGTTTGACACTGTAGATCATACTCTGTTGACCCACCGTTTAGCCGTGACTGGGGTCGGGGGGACTGCCCTTAAATGGGTGGCCTCCTTCCTCCAGGACCGGGGACAACGTGTGGAGGGGGCGGAGGTCTCCGGGAGGCTACCACTTAACTGTGGGTCCCCAGGGGCCATCCTCTCTCCCTTATTATTCAACGTTTATATGCCCCCTGGCCCAGCTGGTTCGCGACCTTGGTCTGGAGTGTTATCAGTACGCTGATGACACCCAGCTTCTGCTGAGAATGGACGGCAGGCCGGACACCGTACCCGATTGTTTCCATCAATGCCTGGAGGCCGTGACTGGTTGGCTGCATGCCAGCCAGCTGAAGGTGAACCCATCGAAGACGGAGATCTTGTGGCCTGGTCGACCTGGGCTGGATGAGTGCCGGTTGCCTACCCGGGATGGCGAGCGTTTAAGCCCGTCATCCCTTGTTAAGAGCTTGGGTGTTCAGCTCGACCCCTGCTGACCATGGAGACTCAGGTCTCCTCGGTCAGCAGGGTGGCGTTCTTTACCTACGACAGGCTAGGCGACTGGCTCCCTACCTGTCCAGGGACGACCTGGCCACGGTGATCCAAGCGACGGTCATCTCGAGGCTGGATTACTGTAACGCCCTCTACGTTGGCCTTCCCTTGGCGACGATCCGGAAACTCAAGCTAGTGCAGAATGCCGCTGCTCGCCTGCTGGCGGGAACGCCAGTAGGGGAGCACATTACTCCCATCCTTCGGCAACTGCACTGGCTCCCCATCGAGTACCGAATCGCCTTCAAGGTGCTGGTCTTGACCTTTAAGGCCTTGCACGGCCTAGGGCCTGCGTATCTGAGGGACCGCCTTGCCCCGTATATTCCCGAGATCACCCGTTCAGAAGAACAAAATCTGCTTTTGATACCATCAATCCGCTCCTGCCATCTGTCTTCAACTAGGCAAAGAGCCTTTTCGGCGGTAGCCCCAGTGCTCTGGAACTCCCTCCCAGAGGAAACTCGAGCCATCTCAAAACTGATTCCCTTCCGGAGGGCCTGTAAAACTGCTTTATTTAGATCAGCCTTCGGCTAGGCCCCCTGACCGGCCGACGCTGACATAACTCCCTTGCTTACTGGGGTCCCAGACCCAAGGCACTTTCTGTGTTTTCCTCGCTACTGCGCTGTGACATGTAATTTTAAATGTTTTAATGTTTTAGTGTAGGGCCGCATGTTTTATATGTTGTAACCCGCCCCGTTTTATATGTTGTAACCCCCCCGAGCCTGCAGGAAGGGGCGGAATATAAAACCAAATAATAAATAAATGAATAAATAAATAAACATTACGAGAGAGAGAGAGAGAGAGAGAGAGAGAGAGCACAACAGCACAGGCAGAAAAGCAAACATCACAGGGTAGCATGTCTGTGTAAGATGGTGAACATTAGGAAGAACTTCCTAACTCTGAGAGCTGTTCAGCAGTGGAACTCTCTGCCTCAGAGTGTGCTTCCATCTGGCTGCTCTCTTTCCAGCTGGCTTCCCTGAGGACTGGTTGACTGCGATAAAAATTTAACACAGTCAGTATCTCTACTGACAGCTGTTGAGCAAGACCTTTGTGTGTGTCTTTCTGCCATTCCTGCCAGGATATCTATGTTGTGTTCATTGAAACAGGCCCAGGTTTCACACTGAGTGTATAAATACATTTAAAAACATATTAACTATGTGTATTACTGTGTTAGAGTGTCATTTCGTGTCATTTAGGTTGGTGGTGTGCCCCAGGATTTTGTAAATGTAAAAAATGTGCCGCGCCTCAAAATAGGTTGAAAAACACTGCTTTAACCCAAGGCTTGCCCACACAGCCACCTGCGATGTACACAGAACACAGCTTGAGCCCTCTTTTGTAATCTAAAACAGACAGCAAAATGTCTTGGGTTTCTCTGCTCTGGGACATTAAAGAAGAAAAAACCGGAGGAGAGTCACCACTTCCATGATATGAGAACACCATTAAGCTGTATTTCTGGCATTGCAGAAGGATTGTCTGGCGACTGCTGGAAAAGTACTTTGATTTTCTCAATGTTCAATGAGAGGCTGAGATTCCCATATGTTTCTGCAAAGGCGGGTCTTCTTCTGAATGCGCACGGACTACATTATCGTCAGCATATTGGAGATGTTGTTGTGACCTTGGTTTTTAGTCTCTTGAAGTTAAATAGCTTGCCATCTGTCCAACAGAGGATTTCCACTCTGGTGGGAAGCTTCCCATCAGCAAGATGAAGTACCATAGTGATGAAGATGCAAAATAAGGTTGGGGTAATAACACATCCTTGTTTGAGACCAGATTCCGTCTTGAATCTAAAAGAGAACTTAAAACCAGATTTATTGAGCATCGCTCGAAAATTAATAATAAAAACAGGGACTCAGCCTTTTATTCACACTGCACCCAGATGAATCACACTGCTGCCTCCTTAAGAGTCAGGATCCTTGAGAAGGTCAAACCCAACCCTCAAATGGAGATTAGTGATCAATTAATGAGGTTGGAAAATTTGTGGATTTTACGACTCAATTCAGAGTGGCCAGCTGGCCTCAATGACCCAATCTGCATCAGTTCCATCTTGTTATAAATCTGCTGGTTTCACTGTGTTAGTACCTTTGGGTCACCCTACTCTCCACCGAGTGGGGTTATGTGTATCTGCACACCTGATATGGTATGTATTATGCTATGTATTTCATTGACTGGCTGTATATTAGTGTTCTTTATATACTTGTGGATATTGATTTCCTTTATTACTTATGTTTGTAGTGACTATTGCTTGGGCCTAGCCTTTAGAGCCTTGAAAAAGGAGCCAACATATGATGCCCGAAACGGTCGTATGTGGCCGCGCATGATTCAGCATTAAGCTGGCCGTCGGCTCTGCTACCCACCAAGCCCATGTGAAGAGAGGGAGCCACACCGCCTCCTCACTCACACGAGTCCTGGGGGAATTTTCCCTCTACGGGCATCCATGCCTTGGTATAGACTACCCTCTGCTTGTTTGTGAATCCGACCCACCCTCTGGAGATCCCACCATCCCCTCCCGTGTCTTGGTTCCCGGGATTCAAGCCTGTGTAGCCCTTGTTGACGCGCCTTGCCATTCACCCGGCGAGAGGGGAAGAGAGCACGGAACTCTCGCAAACAGACGCCAGGGAACGCCGGGGATTCCCCATCAGGGATTCCCCCCTTGCACGTCATCCACCGTCGCCTCCCTTGCGCCGAACGTGCTGACGTCTTTCCACCGCCGCACGTTCACGCGTCCCTTGCGGACCCACGCCATTCCAGAGCGCCGCCCACCACGCTGGACCGGCTCACGCCGCACCCCAGCAACAACGCCAGCATCAGCCTTCTCCATCCATCCACGACGTCGTCTGGCACAGCTCCCTACACCTTGCAAGTACATTGGGGGGCTGTTTTTCTGCGTCTTGTTTGCATTTACTGTATATTGCCATGATTATGCCATCATTGTATGTTTAATTACCTTCGTTATCCACCAATAGAGTGCTATTTTCATACCTACGGGGGTGGTGTCATTACTTACTTGCTCTGGGACATAGAGTCTATCACCATTTGGAAACCACACACTGTTGTTTAGTGCTTTCTGTTAGCAGCCTGCTCGTTTATTCTGTATATGGAAGAGGGTCTACCCTAGCAAACCTTTTGTATTGTTATCCCAATAACCCCATTAATGTGGGTTATAATGAGCATGGTGATCAGATCATGATATGAATAAACATAACAGTTTAAATAATGTACCAGTAAGGCCTTTTCGCAGACCACCCTGAGAATTTCGGGGCTGAAGCCCCCTTTAGCCCTCCCCCCACTACATGCCTGTTTCTGCTAAACCCCTGTTTTTGTTGGGGTTTACTACTTGCGAGACGGAAGGCTGCTTTTCTTACATATAATATTACTAGCTGTACCGGCCACGCGCTGCTGTGGCATAGTCTGGTGGTATGGAAAATTAAGTAATGACAGGGCTGTCCAACTGGCAGCCCGGGGGCCGCATACGGCCCCCAGCCCCTTCCCTACGGCCCCCTCCTACCCCCTGCAAAAATTAATATTTTTAAAAAATTTAAAAAATCGATCTCCGGGGGGCGGGGCTGGGTGACGTTAGGTGTGGTGCCGGCGCCGAACCTGACGTCACCCAGCCCCGCCCACTCCCTTCCTCCTCCTCCATCCCGCCTCTCCCCCCGGCGCACCAATTGGGAACGCCCGGGGGCCTAAAGCGGGCCTAAAGAGGAGGAAGGAGGCCCTTCCCCCCTCCTCCGTCCTGCCTCTCCCCCCCGGCGCACCAATTGGGAACGCCGGGGGGGAGGGAGGGAGGAGGCGGGCCTAAAGGGGAGGAAGGGAGGCTCCCTTCCCCTTCCTCCGTCCTGCCTCTCCCCCCGGCGCACCAATCGGGAACGCTGGGTGGGGAGGGAGGAGGCGGGCCTAAAAGGGAGGAAGGGAGGCTCCTTCCCTTCCTCCGTCCTGCCTCTCCCCCGGCGCACCAATCGGGAACGCTGGGTGGGGAGGAGGAGGCGGGCCTAAGGGAGGAAGGGAAGCGCTTCCCTTCTTCCTCCATAGGCCCGCCTCCTCCGTCCCGCCTCTCCCCCCGGCGCTCCGATTTGTGCGCCGGGGGGAGAGGCAGGACGGAGGAGGAGGCTGGCATGACCCTTTAGCTGGGTGAAGCCATGGAGGGCTCTCCTCAGCTTTGCCCTTCCTCTTAAAGGGACACGCCAGCCTCAGAAGCAGTGATTTCCCCGCTTACGAGGCTGGCGTGTCCCTTTAGCTGGAAGGGCGAAGCCATGGAGGGTTCTCGTCGGCTTTGCCCTCCCTCTTACAGCCTCAGCCGGGGCAGCAGAACTGGGAGAAATCGCCGGTTCTGCCGCCCTGGCTGTCACTGTAGGAGGGAGGGAGGCGGGGCCGCTCCTGAAGGCGTGCTGACGTCACCAAGCGCGGCGTCCCTTTTCGGCGGGGCTTGGTGACGTCAGCAAGCCTTGCCGAAAAGGGGCGGGCCGCGCAGGACGCCGGCGTGGTGACGTCAGGCGTGGTGAGGTCAACGCGCCGTCAGGAGCGGCCCGCCCCCTGCTCTGGCCCCCCAGGTCATCAGTGACCAGAACTCCGGCCCTTTGGCCAAAAGAAGTTGGACAGCCCTGAGTAATGAGAAGGTCTGCTTAATTACAACAGGCACAACAATAGTAATAGGAAGGAAAGAAAGAGGTACTGAAGGAAGGAAGGAAAGTAGAAAGGAAAGAAAGGGGAAGGAAAGGCAAGAAAGAGGCAAAGAAGGAAGGAGAAAATGATATAGTATTCCTTCCCTTCTTTCCTTCTATCCATCCTACCTTTCTTCCCTCCTTGTATCCTTCTGTTCCTTATTCCTCCCCTCCCTCACTTCCTGGTATCCTTCCTTTTTCCTTTGTTCCTTCCCTCTATCCTTCCTTTTTCCTTCCTTTCTTCTCCCCTCCTTCCGGAGGCTTCCGCAACACCAACCAAGGCCTCGGCTTCGCTCTTTTTTGGTGTTCAGCAGCCAGTGCCGCCGCCGGGGAATGGCTGGAGGCGGTGCTGGCTGCTGAAGACCTAAAAGGAGGAGAGAAGCCCGTCATCCCCGACAGAGCCGGGGCCTCGATTGCTGCTGCGGAAGTCTCCAGAGGCCGGACAGCGACACCAACCGAGGTCCCGGCTTTGGCGAAGACAGCGGGCCTCCCTCCTCCTTTTAGGTCTCCAGCAGCCAGCGCCGCCACCAGCCATTCCCCCACTGGCCACAGGAGACTGGGAGGCCAGGCCAAGGCAGCAGTCAAGCTGCGGGCCTTTGGTAAGATGCCGGGCCTTCTTCCAGTTTTCTCCGTGCTGGCGGGGGGGGGGAGGGCTTTGCGAGTGTGGGAGTGAGTACCGCACATGCACTGTGATGTTTTCGCGTGGGGCTGATGGGAGTTGTAGTCCCATTCGTTTTTCTTAATTTTGACCATTTCGTTTAATTTTTTAAAAAACTTTTTCAGGTGGTAAACATATCTTGTTGGGTTGTGTGTGTATGTGGCCTGGTTTGGTGTGTCTGCGTTGTGCGGTTTTGCTGTCTATAAGCTCCTAAGCACGACAGCTCTCATTTTATATATATAGATATGTATAATATTATAATAATATACATATAATATTATCTATTATATAAAGGAGGTCCCCGTCATGGAACGACCGTCCTAGGCAGAGAAACCATCCAAGGCAGAAACACCAAATTTGGCAACAAAAATAGGCCTCAGGCAAGGAAGGTTTTTAGCAAACAAACTTCCCCCCAAAAAACCTAGAAGGCCCCCAAAACAAACATACAAAAAACCTACATTTCCCAGCATCCTCTGCGGCTGCCAGCGAAACCCATTGGCCAACATCAGTTACCATAGTAACGGTGGCCAAAGCCAGCCAAGGCTAGATTAGAATGCTGAGTGAATTCAGTTTAGTCAGTTGGAGTTTGAGGGTTAAACTGCCAAGGCCAAGATCTAGGAGGGAGACAAATAGGGCACCAGGGACACAGGCACCACTGACAAACACATACCCCCATAATAACACAAAAGTAATACCTACACACAACACAATACGCACATAACACAACCTTACGTCTACTGCTCAACCCATTTGTATGCCATTCCTTCCTTCCACACAGGCATAAGCTGACCCAAAAGACAAGCCATGCCTCCTAAAAGAACAGCATCGGACTACACACTCGCAACGCTACATACATCACACAAAAAGGGCAGAACAAACGCCAGAACAGAAAGACACTGCACTACACTAGCTTTTGCCATCACCATAAACAAGGCTCAAGGACAAACACTACAAATCTGTGGCATAGACCTTGACACAGAATGCTTCTCCCACGGACAACTCTACGTAGCGTGCTCCAGAGTTGGGAAACCACAGAACCTCTACATCAACACAGCAGACAGAAAGACAACAAACATTGTATATGCACAAGCTCTGCAGAACGCCAGGAACACCACACACCCACAACTCCACAGGACTTCAACATCCCACCCACCAGAACAACCCACAACGACACAGCCATGACCCCACCAAGACCATAACTAACATCATTTCCAACCCTTACATACTCAGACTTTCTCGCATCTCCTAAATAGGGCACAGCAACGCGTGCTGGGTACAGCTAGTATATAATATTATACTGGGCGTATAATATTCTCCCAGTCTACCTATTTATTACAGTGATAAATAATCAGTCCTAATTTCACATGGAAGAAAGGAGGGGCAGAAACCAAGTTACTCAGGCTAGAAAGGTTTGGGGGGAAATCTAAGCCATCCCATGTTTAATTCTAAACGATTGTTCCAGGAAACAAATGAGAGAGAAGCCACTCGGCTAACCACACACCTGGAGCCGTTGACTCATGTCCATATTTCACTCATCTTTGGCAGACTTGTGTCTTCCTAGGGAGTTTAATTTCCCTCCAGGAAGGAAATGATAAAACACCAGGAGACGGGGGACAAGTTCCATTTCAAGAAAAGGGCACATACCAGCCAGGAAACCATCAATTACCCAAAGCGTGGGCAATGGCATCTCATCTCCTGCCTCTAAATCAGGTGTCCGAATGTCTAACATGGGAGAAAACGACAGCAGCCTTCAGCAACCTGAAGCTATAGAGATATGTCACGTTTCCAGCACAGGAATTCCTTGGCCAATGCAACCCGTTCGACGTAAACAGGAGGGTGGAAAACACCACAACTGCCCAGATTTGGCATGGACAACTCATTTTTTCCAGTACTATTTTCTCAGTCACTCATGTCCAAGGTTCACTCTCTTCTCCCCACTTTCCACAGGTTGTTGTTGATGTTGTTGATGTTAGGAAAATCACACACGGTCAACCCTCCACTTTCCATTTCTGGAGATTTGATTAATATGAACTCTAGCGGAAGAGCCCCGTGTATTACCCGAATCTGTTCCTAGTAGACGTCTGCAGGCCCGGATTAACACCTTTTGCACCCTAGGCCACACTTTGGAATGATGCCCCTTTAAGCCAACCTCTACCGCACCCACCCACACACACACACACATAACTCAGACCCACACTAAAAGTAAATCATATCATACAACTTATCTCAAATTCACTCAGGTAGCCCAATACATCTGTTGATTAGTAATATCCAAATAAATCAACAACAACCCGCGCCAATCAGCGCAGGTGTATCCGCAGGGCTCGCAGGGTGCTTGGGCCAGACCCACCTGCAGCAGCGCCGTGCTCGGGCCCACGCGCACCGTCACGCGGCGGCCATTTGGGGACAGCACCGAGACGGACCCCGTGGACGAGCCGCCGCCTCTCAGCTCCGCGTTCCGCCCGCAGCCCTCCGCCGCCGCTCCTGCTGCCTCAGCGGAAGTGAATGGCCGCGGCGAGGCAGGCAGGCAGGCCGCCCCGCCTCACGACGCCCGGAGCTCCCTTTGCACGGGAAGGCCCGCCAGCAGGAGAGCGAGAAGAAATACACACTCGCAATGCGGCCTGGCAGCTCTTTAAGCCCTACAGCTCTGTGCTGTGGGACCCTGGGAGTTGTGGTTTTAGCAGGCCTTGCTGAAGAGAGCTGGTGCCTCACCAAACCACACAACTGCCAGGAGGCCATAGCATGAGCCATGGCCCTCCAGTGGTGCCAAGCCACGTTATTTCTACAGTGGAGGGGTATGTGTGTGTGTGCGTGTGTGTATGGTATGCTAGATGTGGGGCCACAGTAGTGCAGTGGGTTAAACTGCTGATCTGCTGAACTTGCTGACCAGAAGGTGAACAGTTCGAATAAGCTAGCAGAAAATGTCAATAATGCACCGACACAAACAATAACAGTGACACTTCTCTTCGGCGTTGAGTATTTATGTCACAGCAGATAGGCAACAGAAATATAGAAGTTTAATTCCCCATCGGCCCAAAAACTCCAGTCTCTGTTCCAGTGAATAATGAAACTCTCATTCAATTCACAAGGTAAATATATAACTTTGTATTGAATTGTATTTAACAATAACTGGCAAAACATCGAAAAACAACAGCCATCACAGCTACCTTTCTAAACATCCTTTCCTCACAGATATTAAATCCCAACTGACAAATCCCAACTGTCACTTTGTAACTGACATTCCTCAAGGTTCCATTTAGCAGTCTTGAGACAGCGCCATCTGGTGTCAAACATGTCACACTGCAGGTCATCTCAAACTGCGAAAATATATCTTGTGCTGACTCATGAATTGCTATTCAAAATGCAATAATCTGACAACTTCAAGGTACAAAAACGATCTGCGAGGCAAGCGGAGTTGATGGCTCGTCTAGTCGTCTGTATTTCCGGTGAGTCATTGCTTGACGCCTGCCCCATACCAGCTACCCCCCCCCCTTTTGCAGGCTACGACATTCAAGTAAACTGCGTAATTCTGCTCTGCAGACAGAGAGCAATCCGTTCACACTTAAAACTTCCTTCCTCATCTCCATGCACGTTGCGTTTTTATTTGTTTCAACATATATTTTTTTTGGTCCGTGATCTGCGCCCCTCCTTGGCTTGCACCCCTAGGCCATGGCCTAGGTTGGCCTTATGGGTAATCTGGGCCCGGACGTCTGTAAGGTAAAGGTTTCGTAAGACCCCGTGTATTACCAGATTCTGTTCCAGGTAGACGTCCGTAAAGTAAAGGTTTCATTTGACATTAAGTCTAGTCATGTCTGACTCTGGGGGTTGGTGCTCGTCTCAATCTCTAAGCTGAAGAGCCAGCGTTGTCCATAGACGCCTCCAAGGTCATGTGGCCAACATAACTGCATGGAGCACCATTACCTTCCTGCCAAAGAGGTATCTATTGACCTACTCATATTTGCATGTTTTTGAACTGCTAGGTTGGCAGAAGCTGGGGCTAACAGTGGGAGTTCACCTCGGTCAGCAAGTTCAGCAGCTCAGCGGTTTAACCTGCTGCGCCATCAGGGGGTCCCTAGGTAGTAGGCATGGACAGAGTTGCGTCGGATAACTCATTGCTTGTAATAATTCTGTTAAAATTGCCTTTTCGAAGCGATACCAAAGCTTTTTTTAAACCCAGAAGTCCCTTTGCCCTTTCAAAGCTTTTTCCGCCATTTTTGTTACGACTCATGAAGTGAATCGGAAATAATTCAGCGTATTTTCAGCTCTCTACTAGCCTGCTGGGAGGCAAGTATCTTGCATGCTGGGAGGCTCCTTGCCTCCCAACCAATCAGGGGAGAAGTTTTGGGGGAGCACATGGCTGAGAGGCTCATTTGGAGCTGGGAAGGGAAGGGAGAAGGGAAAGGGAAAGACAAAAGGAAGGGAGGTTGTGTTGAAGGGAGGTTGGAAGAAGAGGTGGCAGGCCCGGATTACCCATAGGCAGCCGCTGGGCCATGAGCCGCACGTGGGGCCACCTCTGAAGCCGCTGCCCCTGACGCAGATGCTCTGGACCCAGCCTGGCTTTCCCTGTCCCTTGAACTAGATCTCCCATCAATTCAAGCCACTCTTTCAACACAAACTCTGCTTTCTTCCTCGACCCGTGCCCCTCCTGGCTTGTTAGATCGTGCCTGGAGGGGTTACGTGGGCCTCTGTTGAATATCGTAAATAGCTCCCTTGAGCAAGGGAGTCTTTCCAGAGTGCTTGAAAGAGGCGGTAGCTCCATTACTGAAGAAACATGTCACTAGATCTGCGGTGTTCCTCCAACTACCGCCCAGTGTCGAATCTCTCGTTCCTGGGCAAGGTGGTTGAGAGGGCAAAACGGAGCAGTTGCAGTCCTTCTTAGATGATGCAACATGGCTAGACCCTTCCAGTCCGCCTGCTCGGGCACGGACGGAGACGGCCCTGGTCTGCATCACAGACCATCTCCGCTGCCAGCTCGACCAAGGCGGGTCTGCGCTGCTCGTGTTATTGGACCTCACGGCAGCGCCTGACACGGTCGACCACAATCTACTGATCCACCGTCTGGCCGTGGCTGAGTGAGGGGACAGCCCTTAAATGGCTGACCTCCTTCCTCCACCAGCGGTTCGAGTTGGTGAGGAGGGGCGAGGTGGTCTCCCAGGCTCCCCATCACTCTGTGGGGTCCCCAGGGGCCATTCTCTCCCTCTGTTATTTAACATCTACATGCAGCCGCTTGCACAGCTGGTGCGGGTTGCGGGGCTGGAGTGTCACCAGTACGCTGACGACACCCAGCTCATTCTGAGGATGGAGGGCAGGCCGGATCCATCCCCGATAATTTCCAACATTGCCTCGAAGCCATTACTGGATGGCTGCGAGCAGGGCGGTCCCAGCGATTCCGCGACTCACGCGTCGCGTGAGCGCTATCGCCTGGGGGGCGCCGGCGCTGACCCGCATTTCACCGCCGCCACACTGCCCTGAGTCGTTGTTCGGCATAAGGCGCAGAAGCACCTACAGGCGCCTTAGCGCCTGTAGACGCTTCAGCACGCAACATCCGAGCACGCGCACTCGCTCCCAAGTGCGCCTGCCGCTTTGGAGCCAGCGCGCATGAAAGAAACCTGCACTGCACGCAGAGCGCGCTGGCTCCAAAGCAACAGGCGCTTTTGGGAGCGAGTGGCGATGCTTTCGCGCATGCCGCCAGCAGAAAGGTGTGCCGCTGGAGGTGTGCCGAGCCGATGGGGGCCGCCGGTGGTGGCTTAGCGGCGACGCGCTGCAGCGGAGCGCCGTGGCGGTGGGCGTGGTGGCGCGGCGCTGTCTTGGCGGCGCTGGCAGGCGGCGGGCGGTGTGGTTGCGGCGGGCTTGGCGAAGCCAGCCTTGGCGCGGTGGGCGTAGGCGCGGCGGCGCAGCGCGGTGTGGCCGTATGCAGCGGCGGCGGGCGGGCGTGTGGGCGTGGCGGCGGGGCGTGGCGGCGGCGTGCTACGTGATCCAAGCCACGGTCATCTCGAGGCTGGAGTACTGTGTGTTGGCCTTCCTCTGTCGGGTGACCGAAGCTCAAGCTGGTGCAGAACACTGCCGCCGACTCTGTCTGGCACGCCAGCAGGTTGCCACATAACACCTACTTTGCAGGACCTGCACTGGCTGCCAATTGAGCACTGATCGCTCAAAGTGTTGGTTCTACCTTTAAGGCTTTCACGCCTGGGGCCAGCGATCCGAGGGACCGTCTTCACCCCATACTGCCCTCTGAGATCACAACGGTCCGAGGATGCCAACTTTTGGAGATACCATCGGCAAAGCTGGCACGACTGACATCCACCCGCCGGAGGGCATTCTATGTTATAGCTCCCACGCTGTGGAACGCCTCCGGCCGAAACCAGGGCCTTGAGGGATCTGCTCCCATTCAGACGGGCCTGCAAAACTCATTTGTTCAAGCAGGCTTTTGGTGTGTAGGCCCGTGTATTTTAATTGTGTTACTGTTTAATTGTGTCATTGTTTTAATTTGCTAGTGCTGTTTTAACTGCTTTTATTCTGTATTTTATTGTGCCTTTGGCTCTTGTGAGCCGCCGCGAGCCCCCGGGAGTCGGCGGCATAGAAGCCTGAATAAATAAATAAATAAATAAATAAATATAAATAAAATTGTGAAATCAGCTTCCAAGGCAAAAAAAGGGCAGGGCTGTTTGCTATTTACTTTGTTTGCTGTGCGTTGCGTCAAAAGACACTGCAAATCCCATACTTTTGAGTCTGGCGTACTTGCGCAATCACGGCTGCCATTAACAAAGCAATTCGGAAATTTCAGAAAGTTTCTGAAAAATTCAGAATTTAATTCCAAATCAAAACAGCAGCGCCCCCTACATCCAAAACGAGTTTTGAAGCATTTTTTTTTAAAACAACCAAGACTACTAGGTCTTTCTCGGCATTATTTCGCGAAGACTGTTAGGAAGGACTCATCTCATGCTTTTTACAAGCGCGTTGATGACTAAAAAGGCCAACCTGAGATAGGCAAGTTTGGTTGCAGAAAGCACAGGAGAAAGTCTCCTTGGGTGGTGTTATTTCCAAGTTGCGGTTCTTTGTCGTTTCTCTTCGAGACCCGTTCGGTGTGTCTTCTCGAAAGAGGCCGCAGCATTGTGGATAGTGCGTCTCCATGCCTCCCGATGTGAGGCCAGGGTGGACCATTGTTGGTGATCAATCTGGCCGAGCCTGAGGTGTTGTTTCAGGGAGTCCTTACAGTATATCTCTTTTCGGGCGCCTCTCTTGCGCCTGACCTGCAAGTTCACCATAGAGTAGTATCTTTGGGAGGCGGTGGTCCTCCATCCTAGAGACGTGTCCTGCCCATCGCAGCTGTGTTCTCAATAGCATGGCCTCAATGCTGGTGACCCCTGCTTGCTCAAGGACAGCAACATTCGTCACATAGTCAGTCCAGTGTACATTTAGGATTGAGCAAATACAGCGCTGATGAAAGCATTTGAGGAGTCGTAGGTGACCCATGATTCAGACCCATAGAGGAGAACAGACAGTACGATAGCTCTGTACACACTAGTTTTGGTGCTTTGCCTCAGGTGCTTGTTGCTCCAGACTCTTTTGTGAAGCCTTCCGAATTGCACTCTATGTCTTTGCTAATCTGTGATCGATCTCTTTATCAATCTTGGCGTCTGAAGAGATGATGCTTCCCAGGGAGGTGAACTGCCGGACGGACTTCAGCACAGATTCGTCTATGCTGACATGGGGATGATGGCGTTCTTCCTGTGGTGCGGCCTGGTAGAGGACTTCTGTTTTCTTCAGGCTGACTTCCAGCCCAAACAGCTCTGCAGCTGTTGCAAAGCAGGATGTGAGGCACTGCAGGGCTGCTTCTGAATGGGCGACAAGGGCAGCATCGTCGGCAAAAAGCAGCTCACAGACTAGCTAGCTTAGAGCCGTGTTTCTCAACCTGGGGGTCGGGACCCCCAGGGGGGTCGCGAGAGGGTTTCAGAGGGGTCGCCAAAGACCATCAGAAAACATATATTTATGATGGTCTCAGGAAGCAATCACTCTGCTTGCCCTTCTCTTTCTTTTTGGAAACAGACTGCGAATTCTCCCACCTAAAGCTCTCCTCTGCTGTGATTGGCAGGCTGTTTCTGAGACTCCAAGCGGGGGGAGAGCAGGCGTGTTGGCGTATGGCAACATGATGCGCATGTCTGGGTGAAGGAGAGTGTGCAAGGTGGGATGGAGGCTCACGCCAGCCAGTCCCTTCAAGGCATGAGGGTTCTGTGTAGGAAGTTTGACCGGATTCTATCATTGGTAGGGTGCAAGGGGCTCTTTGATTGTAGGTGAACTACAAATCCCAGCAACTACAAGATCTATTTTCCCCCAAACTCCACCAGTGTTCACATTTGGGTATATTGAGGCTTAGTGTCAAGTGTGGCCCAGACCCATCATTGTTGAGTCTATAGTGCTCTCTGGATGTGGGTGAACTACAACTCCCAAACTCAAGGCCAATGCCCACCAAACACTTCCAGTATTTGCTGTTGGTCATGGGAGTTTTTTGTGCCAAGTTTGGTTCAATTCCATTGTTGGGGAGTTCAGAATGCTTTTTGACGGGGGGTGAACTATACATCCCGGCAAATACAACTTCCAAATGACAAAATCAACCCCCCCCCCCCCAAATACAGTTATGAAGTAGCAATGAAAATAATGGTTAGGGGTCACCACAACATGAGGAACAGTATTAAGGGGTCGCAGCATTAGGAAGGTTGAGAAACACTGGCTTAGGGTCTTAGTCAACCAAGCCTACTAGGTAGAAATCTGTATTTATCCTAAATTACTATTCTGCCTTGGCTCTGGTTTTGTAAAACTTGGATTCTAGTTAAAAGGAAACCCGAAAATATGGATTTTGCCCCATGGCAAGCATTTGTTTCTGCGAGAGATACACTCTGCAAGGTTCAAGTGCTCTCCACCTGTTCTCTCGCTCAGTCTTTCCTCTTTAATAATTGCTCTGCGGGACAAATTAATATTGTTTTATCTCGCAAATTAAAACAGGAGTTTACGAGTGGCAGATGGCGGATATTTATTTTAGGGGAAGGACTGAAACTGTACCATCTTCAACCTCAGCTTGAACGTGGCAATTCAAAAAAGCATGATAGGATCAAACAAAGGCAAAAATTACTACTTAAGCAAGACTTCTAAAGTATTGATTCTGTATTAAATGTTACAAAGTTTCGCTTTTTACCTCCTTATTGGTTTGAATTAAGCATTTTTTTTGTTTATTAGCTTAGCCAACCTGGCTCCCTGTTTGGGGAGAAAAGGCTACAAGATATCTATACACATAATGAAAGTGAAAGTATGTGTGTATTATTTATTTATTATTTATTTATTTATTATTTCGCATTTGTCTGTCGCCCCCCCCCCCCCCAACGGCTCGGGGCGACTTACAACAGTTCGTAAATACAATTGTCAGATAACTCATAATAACTCACAGTAATACCATTAAGATGGAATTACAATTAGAACAGTTGAAGCAACAAATGGAGTCGCAGTGGGCTGACAGCTAGGCGGTGCGAGCTACAGTCTAGCTAACTCCGAAGGCTTGTTGGAACAGCAATGTCTTGACTGCTCTCCTGAACGGGAGGAGGCCCTGGGTGGCATGGATGCCGGCGGGCAGTGCGTTCCACAGGGTTGGGGCTGCAACAGAGAAAGCCCGGCGGCGGGTAGCGGACAGATGGTAGGTCCTCACATTTGGGATGACCAGGAGGTTTAGCTCTTCGGAGCGCAGTGATCTGGTGGGATGGTATGGGACAAGGCGGTCCCGCAGGTACACTGGCCCCAGACCATGTAAGGCCTTAAAAGTCAGGACTAACACTTTGAAGGCAATCCGGCATTCAATTGGGAGCCAGTGCAGTTCGGCGAGGATTGGCGTGATGTGGTGGCTAATCGGGACCCCTGCCAGGAGTCGCGCTGCAGCGTTCTGCACCAGCTTGAGTCTCCGGATTACCGACAGAGGAAGGCCAATGTAAAGAGCGTTACAGTAGTCCAGCCTCGAGATGACCGTGGCTTGGATCACTGTGGCTAAGTCGCGCCAGGACAAGTAGGGGGCCAGCTTCCTCGCCTGGCGAAGATGGAAAAATGCTACCCTGCTGACGCTGGAGACGTGGGCCTCCATCGACAACAGGGGGGTTACTCCTAAACTCTTAACAGAGGGCGACGGACATAATTCTTCGGCGTTGAGTATTTATGTCACAGCGGATAGGCAACAGAAATATAGAAGTTTAATTCCCCATCGGCCCAAAATCTCCAGTCTCTGTTCGTGTGAATAATGAAACTCTCATTCAATTCACAAGGTAAATATATAACTTTGTATTGAATTGTATTTAACAATAACTGGCTAAACATCGAAAAACAACAGCCATCACAGCTACCTTTCTAAACATCCTTTCCTCACAGATATTGAATCCCAACTGACAAATCCCAACTGTCACTTTGTAACTGACATTCCTCAAGGTTCCATTTAGCAGTCTTGAGACAGCGCCATCTGGTGTCACACATGTCACACTGCAGGTCATCTCAAACTGCGAAAATATATCTTGTGCTGACTCATGAATTGCTATTAAAAATGCAATAATCTGACAATAATGTCATGCCGTCCAGGGTTGGAAGCTGAACATCCCTACAGCCCGGAGGACCCAGCCACAGGATCTCCGTCTTTGCCGGATTCACCTTCAACCTACTGGCTCGCAGCCATCCAGTGACGGCCTCAAGGCAACGATGGAAATTATCGGGCACGGATTCGAGGCTGCCCTCCATCTTCAAGATAAGCTGGGTGTCATCAGCGTACTGATGGCACACCAGCCCAAAACTACGCACCAGCTGGGCAAGTGGTCACATATAGATGTTAAATAAGAGGGGGAGAGAATAGCCTCTGAGGAACCCCGCAAGCGGGGAACCCCGGAGACATCCTTGCCCCTCCTCACTCGTTGTAGCCGGTTCCGGAGGAAGGAGGTCACCCACCAAGGGCTGTCCCCTCACTCCGGCCCTGGCAAGGCGGTGAGTCAATAGATCATAATTGACTGTATCAAACGCCGCTGTGAGGTCCAATAACACGAGCAGCGCCGATCCGCCCTGATCCAGATTATGCCTGGGCAATCATGGTTCTAAATGGTTCTCAAGTACTTACAAAACTAACGTTCTGATGGTGAACACTAGGTGGCGCTGCTGCTTTGCTTCTACAGTCTTGCTAAAGTTCTGGTGGTGAACACTAGGTGGAAGACGGAGATCTTGTGGCTAGGCCGCCCGGGTGGTGGGGATGTCCAGCTTCCGACCCTGGACGGTGTGGCGTTATGCCCATCGCCTTCCCTAAAGAGCCTGGGGGTCCACTTGGACTCCCAGCTGACCATGGAGACCCAGGTCTCTGGGGTCAGCAAGTCTGCTTTTTTCCACCTTAGACAGGCAAGGAGGCTGGCCCCCTATCTCTCCCGGAACGACCTGGCCACGGTGATCCAAGCCACGGTCATCTCGAGGCTGGAGTACTGTAACGCGCTCTATGTTGGCCTTCCTCTGTCGGTGACCTGGAAGAACACTGCCGCCCGGCTCCTGTCTGGCACGCCAGCAGGTTGCCACATAACACCTACTTTGCAGGATCTGCACTGGCTGCCAATTGAGCACTGGATCACCTTCAAAGTGTTGGTTCTTACCTTTAAGGCCTTGCACGGCCTGGGGACAGCGTACCTGAGGGACCGCCTCTCCCCATACTGCCCTATGAGATCACTTCGCTCTGAGGATACCAACCTCTTGGCTGTCCCTCTGCAAAAGCGGCCAAACTGACAGCCACTCGTCGAAGGGCATTCTTGGTGATTGCACCGACACTCTGGAACGCCCTCCCTGCAGATATGCGTGCCATCCATAACCTGCTCCCCTTCAGGCGGGTGTGCAAGACCCACCTCTTCCAGCTTGCCTTCCATGTGTAGGTCTTAGTGGGGACGCACCCCCTGTGGAAAAGCTATTCTCACCCCAGGTCGTTTTAAACTGCTGTTTATTGTATCTTAATGATGTTTTTATGATGTTTTAAGCTCTGTTTTATTCTATGTCGCTGTTTTTATGCTGTGATTTTTTTAGTGTTGTGAGCCGCCCCGAGCCCGCCGGGAGTGGCGGCATAGAAGCCGAATGAAATAAATAAATAATAACTGGTGCTTTGCTTCTACAGTGTTGCTAAAGTTCTTGTGGTGAACACTAGGTGGCGCTGGTGCTTTGCTTCTACAGTGTTGCGAAAGTTCTGGTGGTGAACACTAGGTGGCGCTGGTGCTTTGCTTCTACAGTGTTGCTGAAGTTCTGGTGGTGAACACTAGGTGGCACTGGTGCTTTGCTTCTACAGTGTTGCTAAAATCCTGGTGGTGAACACTAGGTGGCGCTGGTGCTTTGCTTCTACAGTGTTGCTAAAGTTCTGGTGGTGAACACTAGGTGGCGCTGGTGCTTTGCTTCTACAGTGTTGCTAAAGTCCTGGTGGTGAACACTAGGTGGCGCTGGTGCTTTGCTTCTACAGTGTTGCTGAAGTTCTGGTGGTGAACACTAGGTGGCGCTGGTGCTTTGCTTCTACAGTGTTGCTGAAGTTCTGGTGGTGAACACTAGGTGGTGCTGGTGCTTTGCATCTACAGTGTTGCTGAAGTTCTGGTGGTGAACACTAGGTGGCGCTGGTGCTTTGCTTCTACAGTGTTGCGAAAGTTCTGGTGGTGAACACTAGGTGGCGCTGGTTT
>JARBWK010000756.1:0-25246 GCA_030556195.1 Anolis apletophallus
AATATGGAAAAAAGTTCAAGAAAAAAATAAAATCCTGGAGGGATAAGCAATTAAGTATCCCAAGAAAAATGCAAGCATTAAAAATGTGTATAATTCCCAAATTATTTATACCTTTTTCAAACCCAATAAAAATAGAATATAAACAATTAAAGAATGGGAGAACACTCTGAGAAATTGGGTATATGGGAAAAAGGGAAATAGAATAATTAAAAGATTCAATATTCCCCAAGGAGAATTCTTGGATGGGGCTTTCAAATCTACAATATTATTATGAGGCTTTCAATTAAGAGCATTACTAGAAATGAGTTTAAAAACAGAAGATAAATGGATAAAAGTAGAGAAGGAAATAAATGACGGATGGGGGAAAATACGGTTTATACACCAGAGATATTAATAAAATAAACAAAAACTAACAGGACCAAGGAAGCTTGCATATGATTGTTGGCAAAAATGGCAAAAACTATGGGCACATAAATTATCAGGGAAAACTCCAATTAAGAGCATGGGACTCCCCGAAAGGTTAGCAAAAAACTTAGAAGAAAAGGGATTAAGAAGAGTAAAGGATATGTGGAAACAAGATGGAACGATTATACATTGGCCAGAGTTTTTGGAAAAAGGGGGGGGAAGAAAATTGGTTAAAATTAAGAGCGATTTGGGAAAAAGTAAAAAAAGAAGGTGCACTGAAGAACTACAGGTAGATAAATTACTAAATGCAAGAGAAAAAACAACCAAAGGAACAGTGGCAAAATATACAATTTAATGGTGGAAGATAAAGAGTTTATGATTAGAGCAATAAGTAACAAATGGAATGGGGTTAAATAATTGCAGACACATGAAGTAGAGGAAATAATTAGGAATACGAATAAAATAAAAATAGAAAAATATAACAAATTAGAAAAAAAGATATTAAGATGGTACAGAACTCCTGAGCAACTGGCTTATATGGTAAAAGGAAGGAATTCTAAGTGTTGGCGCTGTAATATTGAAAAAGGTACTTATTCACATATGTGGTGGGAGTGTGCTGAAATAAAAATTACAGAATGTAGAGAGGGCATTTTCAGGTGAGCATGCTCAACTGGCAACTGGGAAAGCTCATGGAAAGTAGCAGATGTTTCTAGGCTAGAAGTGAGCATTTTCTGAACAGCAAGAGTTTCAGAAAATCTGGTGGCTTTCTGAGAAAGTTGTGCAGCTTTGTAAAGTTGCTGAATGCCTGAATGCTGTACAAAACTTATCATTCCTGATAACCACCTGGATATAAAAAATATATGGAGATTTATCATTCTTCATATCTGGTCAAAGATAAGAATCAATTATACAGATCAACATTTGGAGTAGCTTGGTCTTTAAATGTTTCTTAAAAACCACATATTTACATGGTCTTGCCAGGTGTTGCAGTATGTTTTTTGTACTTGAAGGTATTGTTGGGGAATCTGAGCTGTGAGGCTCAAAATATTCCTCAGTTGGGGTGATTCTGTAAGGAATGGATGTGTGAATGCATGGAGAAGAGCAGAAGAAACAGGCCTTGTCATGCCCCAGCACCCCGGCCCGCTTTTAGCCAAGAGCAAGACTTACTCCATGGTGGATTTAAAGTGCCAAACGGGCCTGCTTGTCTGCAGATGCTACGGAGGCCTGTAAGTTCGTTTGGTGGTCATGGTCAGCTCCTTCGGCCCCAGCGCGGGCCAATAAGCCAGTGGAGCCGAGAGCCGGCTTCTCCCGAATCTCGCAGGTGTGGCGTTGGTGGTGCGCATTCAAGCGCCGAGAGGAGCCTGAGAAAGTCAGGCTGGAAGGATGTTTTGGGAACCAAGTTCACTACAGTAGCATCGAAGTAGATCAAAGCCTTGGGGTAGAGAGCTTAAAGTTATCTCTCGCCAACTTTGCATTACCACCTTGTTCCTGTTACCACGCCTTGGGATCGGGGCCACCAAGCCTGCTGCCGGAGATCCAGCCCTTTGCCAAGCCTTGTTTACCACGGACTCTCTTTGTTTGTTCAAGCCTGGTTTGCCAGGGAACTTTGAACTGCCTATTTCCAAGACCCTTACGGATTGGCCCAGTGGGGCAAGAAGTTATTGATATTTTATTGGACCTTTTCTCAGTTGAGACCCTGGAGATCTGATGCTAAAGCATCAGAGGACATTTCTCTATCTCTTCCTTTTAACTTTTACGTATTCTAAATAAAGCAGTTAACCTTTATTGCTGTCACATGGTTTATTGAGGAGTCCCAGGCTTAAGGTGCGACAGGCCTGAAGAAATGCAACATGGAGTTCGCACAAAGCGTGATATGGGTCGGACTTGACAGGCGAAGCGAGGAGGCAGTAAGGCATAACTAAACAACAAAGAACAATATGATGTGCGGCCAAGCATAAGGAATGTGCAGGCGGTACCTCGTAAGTCATATGGCCTGGAATGTGAATGCCTTGAACCCACAGGAACAGGACAGCATGTTCATTAAAGAAGAAAGGTTGATTTTGGCCTATATGCCAGCTGGTAGGTTCCTGAACAAAAGCCACGCTCACACAGAAGAAAAACACGTGAGGCACCGAACATAGGGCAGCCAGGAAGGATCAGTCTCGGAGCTTTTCCGTGTTCGGCCATAACCCACTCGGGGTGGAGAGCTTTGGAGGTCCACTGAACTAAATAATACAATTTTCCCCTCCGCAGCCTAGAGTCCAGAATGTCTTTGATCTCAACATGAGTGTGTGCCCCCACCATGACAGGCACTGGCGAAGTCTCAGGCTGAGTCCATTTATGATCTGCCCTTTTCAGCAAGCTGACATGAAAAACAGGATGAACTTTTCTCCAATTGTGGGGCAGGTCCAGCTTCACCGCCACCGGATTGATTATGGCAGTCACTTTAAAAGGTCCCACAAAACGTTCTGAAAACTTACGCGAAGGCTGGGTGGTCTTAAGATATTTGATGGACAGGTAAACTATGTCTCCCACCTTGTAATCAGGTTGAGGGGCCCTCTTTTTATCAGCATACTTCTGTAGTCTTGTCTAGCTAAGTCCAGAGAGTCTTTGATTTGGGGCCAAGCCGCCGCTATTCTTGCTCCCCATCCCCCAGGGGACACATCCTCAGCTGTGTTTTGGGTGAAAGGGGGGAAAGTCTTGGCAGCCTACCACCTTAAACGGGGAGATCCCCGTTGAAGCATGATCTGAGTTATTGTAACAGTACTCTGCCACATCCAACAGGTGGGCCCACTGGTCCTGTTGGTATGTGGAATGACACCTCAGAAACTGCTGCAGCGTTTCCTGGACCCTTGGCGTGGCCCCATCAGTTTCTGGATGGAACGCCGTGCTCAGCACCCTCTCGGTTCCCAGTATCGATAGGAACGATTTCAAAAACTTTGATGTGAACTGAGGACCTCGGTCTGTTGTGACCCTTTGGGGACACCCGTGCAGTCTAAATACATGGTGCATAAACAGCCTAGCCAGCTCAGGAGCTGAAGGGAGCCATTTTAGTGAGACAAAATGGGCTTCTTTGGAGAATAAATCAATAACTGTCCTAATGGTGTTGTACCCATTACTCTCAGGCAGATCAACAATGAAATCCATTGCAATTTCCGACCGGGGGGTTGCCTGGGGTCAGTCTTGGCAACTGCACACTCCTGCAGCAAGCCTGTTGGCTTACCCACTTTCTGTTTAGTCTTGGCACACACTGCACACTCATCCAAATAGTCTTTCACATCTTTGCGCATAGTGGGCCACCAGAATTGACGGGCTAACAGCTTTAAAGTCTTTGTAAGCCCAAAGTGGCCTGACAGCTTGGAGTCGTGAGCCTGTGCTAGAACTTTGGCCCTGACGCTCTCTGGAACATAGTATTTAGACCCATAGTGCCAGGCTCCGTCCTTCTGGGCAAGTTCACCCTGGAGCCATTTGTCCTGAAGGGCAGCTTCCTGCAATTCGAGCAACAACCCCCCTGGCTGCCACCTTGGGTCAGGCTGTGCCTTGCTGGAAGTGCTGGTCTGTACTAACAACCCTAATAGTTGCCTGGAAAAGACTGTCCCTACCTCCTCTGGGGCTGAGTAATCGGCCGTTGGCATGTGGGAGAGGGCATCAGCAAGGTGGTTCTGCCTCCCCGGGAAGAATTTTAGAGTGAAATTGAACCTATTGAAAAATTGAGCCCATCTCAGTTGCTTTGCATTCAGTCGTTGGGGCGTTTGTAAGGCCTGCAGGTTCTTGTGGTCTGTCCAAACCTCAAAGGGCCTTCCAAAAAGTGTTGCCACTATGAGAGGGCTGACCTCAGTGCAAAAGATTCCTTTTCCCAAACATGCCACCTTTTTTGGGTTTCTGAGAATTTTTTTGATAAGTAAGCACAAGGCTTTAGCTGACCCTCTTCATCAGTCTGTAGTAACACTGCCCCATATGCCGCCTCAGAAGCGTCACAGTATACAACAAAAGGTTTGTCGGGCTGGGGTGAACTTCTGTTTCAAAGTCTCAAAAGCCTGCTGACACATCAACCGGTGTCCACATCAACTTAGCCCCTGGGGTCTTTTTTGTCTCCCCCATCTCTTTCGTTTTTAACAGCTCCGTCAACGGGAGGACTACCTTGGCAAAGTCCTTAATGAACTGTCTGTAAAAGTTAGCAAACCCCAAAAATCCTTGGAGCTGTTTTCTGGTTCTCGAGGCTTCACAAGCTAGCACGTCTTGTATCTTGCTCGGATCCATCACCAGCCCTCTAGTGGACATTCGGAAACCTATGTAATTTAGCTCAGTCTGGTGGAACTCGCATTTGGACAACTTAGCATACAACTGGTTTTCTCTTAGTATCTGCTACACCTTTCTGGTCAGTTTTACATGATCTTCTAAATCCTGTGAAAATATGAGGACGTCATCTAAATATAAGAGGACTCCTTTGTACAATAGGTCATGGAAGATTTCATTTACGAATTGCATGAATACTTTGGGCGAGCCTTTTAGTCCTAAAGGACAGACTTTAAATTGATATTGCCCCAGGTGGCAATTAAAAGCTGTTTTCCAACAGTCTTCTGGCCGCAGCCTGATCCGATAAAATGCTTCACTTAAGTCCAGCTTAGTGAAAATGCGGGACTTTCCCAGTTGGGCCAGTATCTCCGACATCAGAGGGAGAAGGTATTTGTTAGAGGTGCATATCACATTCAGACCTCTGTAATCCACGCATAGTCTCAAAGAACCATCTGCCTTAGGTCTGAATAACACTGGGGCTGCCATAGGGCTGTTGGATGCTTCTATGAATCCCCTCTGTAGGTTCTTGTCTATAAACTCTCTGAGAGCCTTCTTTTCTGGTCCTGACATAGCGTATAGCTTTGGGCTCAGTAGCTTGGCATTGGGTTCTATCTCTATTGCGCAGTCAGTCTTTCGGTGAGGAGGCAGCTGGTCGCTCTCCTTCTCGCTGAAAACATCTGCAAAATCATGGTACACTTTGGGTATGGAATCCAAGGGGACGTCATGAGCGGTTACGAACTGGGCCTGCCCCTGCTTTTCTCCCTAAAAGGTGGGGGGGGTGAGAGTCCTCTTAAGCTACGACTCCCTACTTGGAACTCGATCATTCCTTTGCCCAGTCAATTTTGGGATTTTGCCACTTCAGCCACGGAATTCCTAAGATTATTGGCTGGTGGGCCATAGGGGTGATTACAAATTATAGAGTTTCTTCTTGGGTCCCCACCCTTAAAGTCAAATAGTCTGTCTTCTCCTTCACTGGGCCTCCATTTGCCGGGGACCCATCCAGTTGGGAAAACACCACGGGGGATTTCAGGGGCTGAGGCTTAACCCCTAATTGGGCCGCTACTTGTGGAGTCATCAAACACCGGGTGCAGCCACAGTCTAACATTGCCTCAGTCTCTAACTCTCTGCCTGTCTTTGGATTCTGGAGCTTCACTCTCAATTTCACCACATCACAATTTACTTTTGCCAACTCACCGCCCTGGGGGCCTTTGACCTGCCGGCGGGTGTCTACAGCAGATCATCGTCATTTCCCTGCAGCCAGGCCTCCTCTCCTCCATCCCCCTTCCAGCTCTACCTCTTCGGCCAGGGGCTGAGAAAGGGGCCCCAAGACGGTCCCTGTTGCCATTGCTGCCTTCTCTCCTGCCGACTTGGAGGCTGACATTGGTTTGGCATGAGGCGGTTTCTCACTCTTGGATGGGGTTGGTCTTTTTGGGCATTCCATTGCCCTGTGGCCCTCGCGCCCACACATGTAACACGTTCCTCGCTTTCTTCTGCGCTCTCGGCTTGTAGATCCGCCTCGGGGGGAGGGACACCGTGCCGTTCCGGAAGAACCCATGGCTGGATGTCTGCTTCTCCCTCCTTCTCTGCATCGGTGGGGCATTTGCTCCTTGTCGCACTCCACTCTCCCCACCAGCACAATCCATTCCTCCAGATTGTCTGGGTTCCCTCTGTGCATCGCCCACTCCAGAATATCTGCTCTCAATCCTGCTCTGAAGTATTCCAGTTTTGTAGTCTCTGACCAATCTCTGACCTGGCCAGTCACCGCTTTGAATTCTAGAGCATATTCAGATACATTTCTGTTCCCTTGATACATCCATTTTTAAGCTGTGCTTTTGCCTTCTCCTCTGCCAAGAGGTCTTGGAATCTCTCTCTCAATGCTCTTAGGAAATCATTCAGCCATTGTAACTCGGGGGCCTGGGTGTCGTACATCTGCATCAGCCAATCTGCTGCGGCTTCCTTTAGGTTTGCCCCCACTGCATGGATTCGGGCTCCTTCTGAGAGGAACGAATCCCCATAGTCCTCCATAAAATGTCTCACATTGTTTATGAAATAGGACAGTTGCTTCAGGTCCCTGTTGAACTTAACTCGCAACACTCCTCTCCCGGGCGCCCCCGGCATCTGGCTTCTTCCCATCATACCTGTGGTGAAGGTTGAGGCTCCTCGAATGGGGGAGAAGTCATATTCATCAGCAAACAGCAATCGTCCTGAGGACTGGCCCATTATTCCCTTGGTCAAGAGGAGCTCAATAGACATATTGCTCCCACTAGATGGACTTTGTCCTCACAGGAACAGCAGATAGTAGGTGAGTTCTCTCTTTATGTCCACTGGCAGGTTCTTGAACAAAAGCCATGCTCACACAAACGGTGCTGGGATAAGCGGTTTATTGTTCTTCCTTCTCACAGCAAGAAAAAGAGAGAACTGAAGAGATTCCCGCCCAAACGCTCAAACGCCGAAATCCTAACTCCCTCCTACAGTTGAGCACAACCTGACACTATAAATGCAGAGGACCCAAAGATTATGCACACTTCCTGATCCACGACTACGGGAACATCCACACCTTCTCGGAAGAAAGCTGATCATCTTTGTCCGGAGAAGGCCTGTCTCTTTGTGTGAGTATGTGTGACTATTTGGAATGTGTGCACAAGAACTCTCTCTGGAAGTGATTCTGATCTGATTCTATGGTAGCTGTATTTCAATAAATGTTACATGAATAGTGTTAAAACCAAATTTGGTCTCTAAAGTGCCTCAGTGATCTAAAACTGCCTTACTATTCCTTGAACACTCTGCACAAAAGAACAGGAACCTTTTGGGGTTCATAACAATTACACCATAATTATAAGCAGAGTACTCGAAGGAAACTTCATAACCAGCAGAAACGTGTGTGTGATGAGCCGGGATAAGCTTCCCTTCAACAGGATGGCACAGGATTGCAGAGTCAGAAGTTTAGATTCAAAAGCATGTATTCAAGAAAAGAAATACATTCTAGATCAGTGGTTCCCAAACCTTTTGGCCTACCACCTCCTTTCCAGAAAAAAAATTACTCACCCCCCTCCCCGAAATTAATTTTAATTTTTAATAGCAATTAAACAGAAAGATATATGTATTAATGTTTCTATATTTTTGTAAAATATAATAAAGAAAGATGTAAATTAGAAGCACTGAAGTTTGAAATTATGAATTTCCATGATCAACAGAAAAGATTGGAGAGGTTTGGAGAAAACAGACCTTGGCATTTGGGAGCTGCTGGGATGTATAGTTCCCCTGCCATCAAAGAGCATTCCGAACTCCACCATCAATGGAATTGAACCAAATTTGGCACACAGAACTTCCATGACCAACAGAAAATACTGGAGAGGGAAGTGACATTTCTTTCTGGGAATTGTAGTTCACCCAAAAACAAACTGACCTCCAGCGATGATGAGCTCGGCAAGGGGCGAGGGAGGCAAAAGCTCCCTGAACAGCCATCTCATGTGGGAGCCCTCCTCCTGGCTCTGCCCCTCCTGAGCTTGGCAGAGAGCGAGGGCGGAGCAGCAAAGGCTCCACGGATGACCTGGGCATGCAGGGAGCCCTGTGCTCGACCCGTGCTCCCTCAGGAGCCTTTGCAGCTCTGCAGGCCAGTCTTCTTCCCACGCCCTTTACCTCTAAGCTCCCTTTACCTCTAAGCCCTTCCCACTGACTACCCCCACCCCTATGGAAAGAGCAGGAGGAGGAGCCGGCAGGGAGTGCCTAGCTGTTTGCCTGGCACGGGGGTTGGCAGCCATTTTGGAGGGGGCAGGGCCAACTAAGGTGGCCATCACCACCCCCCAGGGGGCGGTAGCGCCCACTTTGGGAATTACGGTTCCAGATAGAAAAGGTCTTGGAGCTCACTAGCTTACTAAAACCCATATTCTAAGCAGGGAGGTATTTAGGCTCTGCTTATGATCAGAAAAAGGGAGGAAGTTTACTAGCAAAGAAAGCTCTTCGGCAGGGAGATGGAATGACAGCACCCCCTGGTGGCCAGAACCGAGGACAGCTGCCAAAGATGCCGAAAGATGAGAAAGCCTATATACATACCTCTATCTGTTTTCTGTCTTGTCATTATCATTGTTATAATCTGCATTGAATGTTTGCAGTATATGTGTTCTGTGATCAGCCCTGAGTCCCCTTTGGGATATATATAAATATTGTAAATAAATAAATAAAATGTATCTTTTCATGCCCTCTTCTCCTGCATCCTTTGCCAGAAACCTACCTGTGCACTCCACACTGGCATCTTGACTGTGGTCGCAGTGGTGCTCTCCCCATGGGCTTCGGGGACACTCCTTCAGGGATGCCTCTTTCCCTGTACAGTTCACTCCCTCCAGCCAGATGGGACCAAATCCTTGGCCATGAGTAGCTCCTCTGAATGCATTGAGGGCATTTCCACAGCCCAATTCTGTGCATACCACCTGAGCATCATATATGTCCCAGGTGGCATCACATACGGTTCCCCACTCTTGCTTGTACAGCAGCTCTAACCGCCCAGAGCAGGGATTTGGGCCATCCACCAGGCGAGCCTCTGATGGGAGAAAATAAAATACTGTTGAAACGCACCCATATAATTAGATACAGCAGTTCAAGGAATAAAGAGCACCAGTCACATGCTAGAATATCTGATTCTTCATTATTGACTCTCCGAAAAGGTTTAACACATCTATAGGGATGACACGGGCCACGGAAGAAGAGGAGAAATACTTTTTGTCTGAGAGTCCTATTTCCACTTTTGAATATTGGCCAGACTGAATTATGTAACGGTGCATGGCTACTTCCTCACCAATGCACTCTTGTCTTGGGCCAAAAAAGAAACCTATGCATTTCCACCTGTCAATCAGAATAAAAACTTTATTCTCACTTCTTCATGAGGAGGGAATCAGAATGAGGGACTTCTGGTCCACAGACATCTACCCAGATGTCTCAACTCCAGGGTGTTTTTCCATGCACAAATGAATATTTCTGTACAACGGTAGTAATTTCTGCACAGAAAATGCTGTTTTCTACCACATCTGATATTTGTGTCAATAAAACCTGCCCAAAGTCTTATTTTCAGATTGATACTAAAAAAACACTCCTTTTTCTACAATATTTCAAATATGTATAAATATCTTTATTTCTCAGTGGTTAAAAAGGGGTGGGTGGGGGGAATTAGGAAAAGGAAAGACCAGTGGATTGCAGAATCAGAAGGGGGGGTCAGAAAGTACCGGGATGGGTATATGTGTTAGATATAGGGAAAAGGAAACCGAAACAGAAAAAAGGGGGAAAAGAAAAAAAGGGGGGGAAAAGAAAATGAGGAGGGGGAAAGTGAGGGGGAGATGTAAGCCGCCCTGAGTCCTGGGAGACCACAAGTTGAGACTTCCAGTTCTAGCAATGGCAGAGAAGGACGCGTCCTAGGTAAGCTCCTAGAGACGAGGCCGAAAAGAGGGCAATTGGGAGGTGAAAATCCCCCCAGGGTTCGAGGAAGAAGAACTCAAAGGGCCAGGGCCGAAGTTGGGGCTTAAGGTGTCCTATCCAGACCTCTAAAGAGGCCTGGAGAAGACACAGAAGCAGAAGGAGACCCGAAGGGATTGCCCTCCGGCAAATCCACAAAACGCTGGAGACAGCTTCTCCGCTCGCCAGACGACACACACGGGCACAACTTAAATAGAAAACAGACAAAGCAACTTACAGAAAGAATTGACGAGCCTCAAGTCCGGCTGGGCAAGAGTGAGGAAGATTAAATCATAATTGTTGAAAATAAGAGTTAAAATAACCCAAGAAACGCGACCGGAGGAAGGCGGAAGGGGAGGAGCCGGGAGAGACAACATAGAGCGATGAAAATAAAAGAACAGGAAGTGACGCAGGAGGAGCAGTTCATAGATCAATGAAACTAAAACTAAAAGAAAACACGTCCAAGGGGAGATTGTGAGACACTTAGAAGGAAAAAAAGCCTGTCTTTTAAACAGCCAAACACCCGCCAGACCAGCGATTGCAAGAAGGATAGGAGGGAGGCGCGAGAAGGAGTGAAAGAGACTTGGAGCCCAAGTGAACAACGCCTGAACAATACCCCCAAGTACAGAAGGATAGCGCAAGGATAGAGCAAGCGTGAGGAGCAGGGTCTGAAGGAGGCAAGGGGGAAGGAAGGTTGAAAGACAAAGCAAGTAAAGAAGACAAGGAGGGAAAGGGAGAGCCGGATTGAAAGAGTTTGGGAGAGTCCAGGAGGCAATCAGAAGATAGACAGAAGGAGTACACGGAGGGGGAAGAGAGACAGAGAAAGGACAGTGAGCGAACCTCGGTGATGGATGGAATGGATCAATGAAAACTGAATAAAGGAAAAGTACAATAAAGAGAAGGCAATTTAAAAAGACAAAAGGAAGACTAAGAAAGAAAAAGAAAAGGAAACTAGGGACAAGAAGCCAAGTGAAAAGCCGAAAGTGCGGAAAATAATGACAATGGCCACAAGAGGGAAGGAAAAAAAGAATGACCCAATCAGAAGAAATTCTGGTGTAGGACTAGGAGACGTAGGACTTAAAGAACTTTTAAATGAGCTGAAAGATATAAGGAAAATTATACAACGGGGTGACGAAGATAGAAAAAAATGAAAGAAGAATTGAAAGGGGACTTGAAAGATATAAAAGGAGAGATGAACGAAATGAAAAAGGATATGCAGCAGATGAACACAAAAATGACAGAGATGAAGGAAGAAATAGGAGAGTTAAAAAAGGACTATAATGAGTTGGGAAAAAACAAAAAAGAAATTTTGAAAAAGCCAGAGAATTAGAAGTTAAAACAAAAGGTATGGAAGACAGACACTTACAAATGGAATACTCACAGAGAGAGTATCAAGTCCGCTTTCGGGGGATAGAGGAAGACCAACAGGAGAAGATCAAGGAGATAGTAACAGTCATCACTGCTAAAATCTTGGATACACCAGAAACATACTTGGAGGGGAAAATCGATAGGGTCTACCGGATTAATTCCGCCTACTCAAAAAGAAATAAAACCCCCAGAGATATAATTGCCAACTATACGCTAAAAAGTATATGTGATGAATTGCTTAGATGGAAAAGAAATAGACAAGGACAATATAAAGGAAAAGAAATACAAATTCTTAAAGAAACACCACCTGAAATCCTGGAGAGAAGATGGAAATATTTTTTCCTAACCGATATCCTCAAAAGAAATAAGATCAGATTCCGTTGGGAAAAAATAGAGGGGTTAATGACCACGTATAAAGGCAGACAATTTTGGTTAACTACTGAGGAGAAAGCAAATTATTTTTTGAAGAAATTTGGAGGAGAATTAAGAGAAAGTCCAGGGAAGAAAAACTTCGAAAGAGAGGAGAGACAGAGGAGCCCCATGGACGAATTAGATTTGAAAACACAAGAGGAAGAACAAGAAAACAACTCCGAGACAGTAGATGGGGAGGTTGAAGGCGACTTAGGAGATTCCATTGAACAAAAGGACTCTGACGACGAACAAGACCAGGAAGAGAACTTAGAAGAAATCGAATAAAGATGTCTTTAAGGTGCATATCGTGGAATATTAACGGGTTGAACAATGGGGCAAAACGAAAAAGAACTTTTCATAACTTAAAGAAAAAGAAAGCAAGTATAATCACGATTCAGGAAACCCATATTAAAAAAACAGATGTGCATTACCTAAAAAACGAGAAGTTGGGTTTAGAGTTTGTGGCGGCATCAAATGAAAAAAAAAGGGAGTAGTATTATATATTGATCCAATATTGAATCCAAAACTATCCTTTGCGGATGCAGAAGGTAGATATATAGGGGTCAAAATAGAAAAAGATCAAAAAAATATGTTAGTATGTAATGTATATGCGCCTAATGGCTCTAAATCCAGTTTCTTCAAAGAAATTGAAAAAAGACTAAACAGCTCAAACTGTGATACTCACATATTATTGGGAGACCTAAATGGAGTTATAGACCCCAAAAAGACAAAAAATCAGATGGAAGGAATAAAATCAATCAGAGTAGCAAACTTCCTCGGAGTTTTTTTCAATCTAATAGAAAACCTACATTTGGTAGATGCATGGCGAAGTGTAAACCGTAAAGAAAAAGATTTTACCTTCTACTCCAGTAGACACAATTCATGGTCATGAATTGACTATATTTTCATAACAAACACCCTAACAGTACAAATTAGGAAAGTTAAAATCTTACCAAGATTTTCCTCGGATCATAGCCAGTTAGAGTTAGAATTATACAGTGAAAAGAGAGAATACAACTGGAAATTTCCCCTACATATTATTAAAAATGATAAGAAAATATTGGAGGAAAGCAAAAGACACCTAAAGGAATTCTTTGAAATTAATTGCCATGAAAACACAAAACATAATATCATTTGGGACACAAGTAAAGCCTACATGAGAGGCTATTTCATAAAACAACAATCAATTAGGAAAAAAATATTACAGAAAAAGCTAAAGAATTATATCAGAAAATAGAAAATACTGAGAAAATACTAAAGAAAGAGCCTAATAACAAAAAAAGAAAAATGAACTAAATATATATAATAAACAATTGGAAATATATGAAATGGAAAAAATAGAAAGAAATATAAAATATATGAAACAAAGATATTTCAAATCAGCAAACAAAACAGGGAAAATGTTAGCGTGGCAATTAAAAGAAAAAAGGGAAAAAAGCATGATCACAAGAATAAAAATTGGGGAAAAGAATTATATTAAGGATGAAGAAATAAGGAAAGTGTTTGAGGATTGCTTCTCCAATATATACAAGAAGGACGACATCAACCAAATAGAGATAGAGGAATATATAGGGAAGAAGAAACTTGAGAAAATTTCCGATAAAGACAGAGAAGCACTAAATAGATCAATAACTAAAGAAGAAATAAATAATGCAATTAAGAAAGCAAAAGGAGGAAAATCACCTGGCCCAGACGGTTATTCAGCAGAATATTATAAATTATACCAAGAAGAAATAATAGATATGTTGCATAAAGTATTCAACAATATTCTTAAGGATGCAAAAATACCCCCGTCGTGGAAAGATTCAAACATTGTACTAATCGAGAAGCCAGGTAAGGACCCTCTTGATCCAACTAGTTATAGACCAATATCATTATTGAATAATGACTACAAAATTTTTACATCTATTGTGTCAGACAGGTTAAAACAGTTTTTGAATAGCTGGATCAACAGGGACCAAAATGGCTTTTTACCGGGGAGACAACTCCATACAAATGTGAGAACTCTGTTAGACGCTATAGAGTATTACGATAAAAACATTAATAAAAAGGTAGCGTTCACAGAGTGAACTAGAACTTCTTACATGCAATATTAAATGAGTTAGATATCGGATACCAACTCAAAAATATCATAGCGGCAATATATACGGAACAAACGGCCAAAATTATAGTAAATGTCAAAAAAACAGAAAAAATAATAATTCAAAAAGGAGTCAGGCAAGGCTGTCCCCTGTCCCCATTATTGTTTATATTAATACTGGAGTTATTATTAGATGATATCAGAAGTGACAATGGGATAAATGGGTTACAAATTAAAAAGACAAATTCAAAATCCAGGCGTTTATGACGATTTAATACAGATTTTAGAAGAACCAAAAAGTACAATTCTACATTGGCTTCAAATAATAGAACAATTCGGTAGATGCTCAGGTTTCAAAATTAATAAAGAAAAAACGCAAATTATAACTAAAAATATGAAAGAGAAAGAAAAACAAGAACTTCAAAATATATCTGGCATTAAAATCACAAATAAAGTAAAATATTTGGGGGTATATATAACCCAGAAAAATTTCCAATTATACAACAATAATTATGAAACCAAGTGGGCAGAAATAAATAAAAGTCTGAAAAACTGGGAAAAGTTAAACCTTTCATTCCTGGGAAGAATTTCCCCAATCAAAATGTCCATCCTCCCAAAAATAAATTTTCTGTTCAACATGCTACCCATTATCAAGAGAAATAACCAATTAGATATATGGAATAGGACGATTTCTAAGTTCATTTGGGCAGGGAAAAAGCCCAGAGTTAGATTCAAATACTTACAGGAATCTAAAGAAAATGGAGGCTTAGGCGTACCCAATTTGAAAATATATTATGAATCAAATTGTCTAACGTGGTTGAAAGAATGGTGTCGACTGGAGGATAATAGACTGTTAAATTTAGAGGGTTTCAATCTAAAATTTGGTTTACATGCATACCTCTGTTATGATAAAGTAAAGATAGACTCCAACTTTAAAGATCATTACATTAGGAGCTCCCTTATAAGAATCTGGGATAAATATTATAGAAAACTAAATTAAAAAATCCCGCAATGGCTATCTCCAGTAGAAGCCACACGTATCAGGCAAATAGAAGACCTAAACTGGTTAACATATAAGGACTTATTACACTGGAATGGAAAAGAGTATAGTCTAAAGACCAGACAACAACTATTGGACCAAAACATAAAAATAGAGTGGTTCCCATACACCCAAATTAACAACATATATAAAGAAGATAGGAAAAAAGGATTCAAAGATCAATTAGATGAGTTGGAAGACGTATTGATAAATAAAAAACAAAAGTGGGTAGGAAGGATATATAAAATTCTCCAAAGATGGGATAAAGGGAAGGACCACTCTGAGGACTACAAGATAAAATGCTCAAGAAACCTGGGATACAAAATTAATGCAGAGATATGGAAAACAATTTGGGGAAAAAACATAAACATTTCGTATAGCCAAAACTATAAGGAAAATTGGATAAAATTAGTGTACAGGTGGCACTTAGCTCTCATGAGGATTGCAAAAATGTTTCCAAATGCTAGCCCAAGATGTTGGAACTGTAAGGATAAAAACGGAACGTATTTTCACATCTGGTGGCTATGCAAAAAGGCAAAGGATTTCTGGACTATGGTACACAAGGAATTAGAAAAAATAATAGATAAAGAATTAATAAAGAAACCAGACTCCTTCTTATTGGGAATACTGGATGATAAGTTAAATAGGGAGGAAAAGAACATGTTTATACTGGCAACGACAGCTGCAAAGATGATATTTGCAAAATATTGGAAAACGGATAAAACTCCAGGCAAAGAAGAATGGTTGTTAAAAATTATTGACACCATACAAATGGAGAGATTAACGGATAGATTAAGGGAAAACACTAAGAAAGAAATTAATGGCGCTAAAAACTATGAACTGTTCATAAAATATTATAAAAAAGCATATAATATTGACCTAGACCTAAAGATTTAGGCCAATATGAGGAAAATGGCAGAAATAAAAGAATACAATTAAAAACACAATAAGACAATATTATTATGTTTTTTAAGTTATCCTTTACTTTCTCCTACCATAGGAATCTTGAAGGCCCCCAAAGAAGATCAGGAGATGCGTTTAAAATATGTAGAAAGAACATATGTTGTGACCTGTTTCTTTTCTGTGCTGTTTTTAACACTTTTCACTGCTTTTCTTTACCCCTTCTTATACAATCCATTTCCTTCCCCCCCCTTAAACCCCTTCCCCCCCTTCATATTTCCATGCTGAACCTCAGCGTAAGATTGTGTCTGTATGTTTTTGTGCAAGCAATGGTAGAGTTGTATCTCTGCCACTTCTGCTGTATACATGTGTCTATCTCTTTTATGGAAAACTTAATAAACTTTATTTTTTTAAAAAACAAAAAAAAACCCAAAACAAAATTACAAGTTGAACACTTTCCAAGCGTCTAGGACTGTATGTTGTATTTTCAAATGATGCACTCAAATCCAAGTCAGGTGGTCTTTTTCAGTTGACGGATTGTGATGTTGTCAACGTCTATTGTTTCCAAATCCCGGCTGAGGTCTTTTGGCACGGCACCCAGTGAGCCGATGACCACTGGGACCACCTGTACTAGTTTATGCCAGAGCCTTTGCAGTTCAATTTTGAGGTCCTGATAACAGCTGAGTTTTCCCCGTTGTTTTCCCTCAATTCAGCTGTCACCTGGTATGGCGACATCAATAATCCAAACCTTTTTCTTTTCCACAATCGTGACATCTGGTGTATTGTGTTCTAAAACTTTGTCAGTATGGATTCGAAAGTCCCGCAGTATTTTTGTGTGTTCATTTTCTACTTCCTTTCTAGGTTTATTATTCCACCAATTCTTTACTGCTAGCAGGTGGTCCTTGTGACATAAGTTCCAGTGAATCATTTGGGCCACAAAGTTGTGCCTTTGTTTGTAGTCTGTCTGTGTGATTTTCTTGCAACAGCTGAGGATATGGTCCATGGTTTCATCAGCTTCCTTGCACAGTCTGCATTTTGAGTCATCAGCTGTTTTTTTGATCCTGGCCTTAATGGCATTTGTTCTGATGGCTTGCTCCTGAGCTGCAAGAATCAGGCCTTCTGTCTCCTTCTTCAGGGTTCAATTCATGAGCCATCACCAGGTCTTCTCCCTGTCAACTTTTCCTTCAATTTTGTCAAGGAACTGCCCATGCCATGCTTTGTTGTGCCAGCTGTCAGTTCTGGAGTGCAGTTTTCTTATACTGATTCTTTGTCTGCTGTTGTCTCACACTGGCTGAGGACCAGGGCCAGACTCTATCTCTGCTGGATAGAAACGTGGATGGTACCATAATTTGTAAAGAATGGCACTTCTATGGTTGATCCATGAGTAGAGTTGTTGTAAGCAAATTCGGCCAACGAGAGCAAGGCTGCCCAATTCTCCTGTTGATAGTTCACATAACAGCGTAGATATTGTTCCAAGGTGGCATTGGTTTTCTCTGTTTGCCCATCTGTCTGAGGATGATGAGCAGTGGACATTCGGGCCTCAATACCCAAAAGACGTTAAACCGCTCTCCAAAACTGGGACGTGAATTGGCTTCCTCGATCTGTGACAAGACTCTTGGGCAATCCATGAAGATGGAAGACATAATTCAGGAACAAATCCATGGTCTCCTTAGCAGAAGGAAGACCGGCACAAGGAACAAAATGAGCCATCTTGGTAAATAAGTCTACTATCACCAATACTGTGGTAAATTCATTAGATTCTGGTAGATCTGTGATTAAATCAACTGAGACAATCTCCCATGGCCTACCCGGTGTAGGCAGCGGCTGCAGCGAACCAGCCGGTTTGCCCATTTGATGCTTGGCCTGCTGACACACAGGACAGGTAGCCACATACTTTTCCACATCCCTACGGATCTTGGGCCACCGGAAGTCTCGTAGAATCAGCTGTATGGTCTTGAATAGTCCAAAATGCCCCGCAGAACGACTATAATGACATAACTTGAGTATCTCCTCCCTCTCGGGACCCGGAGAAACAGCCAAGTTCTTATCCAATGACCACCCCCGCATAGCTCAAATGTATTTCCTTCCGAAGATTCATAGGCCGGGTTTTCCACCTCCCTGTAGACCCATTTTGTCAGCAGCAGGTTCGCTCATCGGACCCCTCGCCATCTTTGTTGACACCATACTACAACCCTTCATCCCACTCCTACCATCCCACATCAAGGACACCACCAATTTCATTATGAAAATTGAAGCTTTGGATATAGATCCATCCGACATCCTCGTGACATGTGATGTCAGATCCCTATATACATCCATTCCTTTACAAGAGGCCAGAAGTGTACTTGCAGACGTATTTGATTCCCGTACGGACACCTCCTCCCCTCCTTCACATCTCCTCTTGGAACTCATTGATTGTATTTTTGAGTATAATTATTTTGCCTTTGGCGATGATATGTACCTGCAGACCAATGGAATCTCAATGGGACAAAGTTGCGCCCCCTCCATCGCAAATTTATACATGGGACATCTTGAAAACATTTATTTACATGATCCATCATCCCTGGGAAGGCACATAAAGTTCTACGGGAGATATATTGATGACTGCTTCTTCCTCTTAAAGCGCCATACACCACTACCAGAATTTTTAAATTGGCTAAATTCGTGGAACCTGGCCATTCAGTTTACTATGGAAAGTAGTCAAACCAAAGTAAATTTTCTTGACACCACGGTGTACAAAATGCGCAACAAATTGGGAGTTCGCAACTTCAGGAAGAAGACAGATAAAAATGCGACATTGCATTATTCCAGTCATCATTCCATCTCACTACGCAATAGCCTCCCATATTCACAATTCATTCGGCTCAAGAGGAACTCCACATGTGCGAACCACTACATGCAATCAGCTGAAACGCTCACGGAGCAGCTTCTGGAATGTGGATACCCATTGATAATAATCACCAGGGCTAGGAACAAAGCCAACAATGTTGACAGAGCCACTTTATTTCAAAGAAAAACAAAAATTGCCCAGAATCGGATGGTTTGGCCCCTAACTCTTACCCCTCACAGCAAGGACATTGTGAGAATAGTAAAGAAACATTGGGGTATTTTGCCAGAAATCCCCATCTTCCAGTCTCCACCACTGATTGCGCACAAGAGAACTAGAAATCTCAAGGACCATTTAGTTCATTCCTCTTTTAGACCCAACTAAAAGAGGAATAGTCTCACCAGGATGCAGACCATGTGGGGGTTGCTCTTCATGTCAACAGGTGCGCCAAGAGAAGACAATCAAAAGCCTCAAATCACACAAACCGTACAAGATCAGCGATTACACTAATTGCAACTCGGAGGGGTGTGTCTACGTCATCGCTTGTGGGTGTGGCCTTCTTTACGTGGGTCAATCATCACGCCCCTTGCGTATGAGAATCTCGGAACATCGTTCGAGAATTCGTTCAAAATATGACAACACCATTCTATACAAACATTTCCTCACGCAAAACCATTCTCCGGAGTCTCTGAGATTCGCGGGATTGAAGAAGGTAAAGATCCCCACTCACAGTGATCCGCATGAAGCACTACTCAAGAGAGAAACATGGTGGATCGTTACCCTCCAAACAGAGTCCCCAATCGGATTAAATGAGCCCCTCCCCCTCAACACCCTCCTTGCATGAGCCAAGCCCCATTATGCTAATACAGACTGATATTTAGTTAGCAGCACCGGTATGCAGCCCACCCTTGGGGTCCGCGGGAATACGTTGTATGTGAATCTCCTCCACCATGGTATGTAGAATCAACAATGAAATGTATGACCAGCCAGCCAAGTTATCTTCGCAGAGCATAGACTAACTTTAGTATTATTGTATAATTTACATTGCAGTATATGTTCCCGTGACGCTTTGCAAACTGCTGATACAGTGCCGCTTGAAAAAGCCCACAGGGCGAAATGGATCGGGCCCTGCAGATCGACCATCGCGGCCCTTCCAGCGTCCCAAGCAGTTAATGCCTGTAAACCTGCCAGCAACTACACAGTTGATTATTGGATTACAAACTCGGGAACTGTATAATTCATGAATATTATTCTTATTTGATTTTGGGAGAACCCACTTAAAGGATTGCTATTAGTGGGCAAACCGGGACTAAACTGTTCTTACTTCCAAGGAGACTGAATGAACTGAGTTTTCTCCCCCTCCCGGGTCAACTCCCCATATCCCTATATACCTTGAGTTGTTTTCCACTGTGGATTTATTTTGCAAGGTTTACTCAACTGTTACAATATGTACCAATGACTGGTGTGAAAATGTATATATATTTAAATGCCCATGAACTCACCTGGGTTCCAATTATATTAGTATTCAATATACTTCATTCTCTTCGTCTAAGAGTGTGTTTACAGTAGTTGGCAAATCTCAAGAACCTCTTAATGTCTTTCCAGAAGGCACCTTCCACTGGACCACCGCCTCCACCTTGGCTGAGTCCATGGCAAGGCCCTGGGCCGAAATACAGTATCCCAAAAAGTCCACTTCCAACAGGTCAAATGCACACTTTTCCAATTTGGCATAGAGTCCATGGTCTTGCAGGCGCTTGCAGGCCCGCACATGTTGATTATGCATCTGCTGGTTTGGAGAAAACACAAGACGGTCATCTAAATAGACCACCAAAAACCGGTCCAAGAAGTCTCGAAAGATGTCATTCATAAAGTGCTGAAACGTGGCAGGGGCGTTGCACAAACCAAAACTCATGACCAGGTATTTGTAGGATCCCTACTTGGTTTGGAAAGCAGTCTTCCACTCATCCCCTTCCCGGATCTGAACCAAATTGTAAGCCCCTCGGAGGTCTAGCTTGGTAAAGACCTGCACGCCCTGCACTCTCTCCAACAGTTCTGGGATGAACAGGAGGGGGTAGCGGTTCCGAATGGTAATATGGTTCAGTGCCCGGTAGTCATTACATAGCCACAACTCCCCCGACTTCTTTTTGACGAAGAGAACTGGAGCACCCGCTGAGGGCCAAATGAATCCCTTTCGTAGGTTAGTATCCAAAAACTCCCGGAGAGCATCCTGATCAGGCGCCGAGAGGGAGTACAACCGCCCACAAGGGATCAGAGCACCTGGCACCAAGTCAATGGCGCAGTCGTAAGGCTGATGCGGAGGCCTCCTTTTCGCAGAAGACATCCCAAAACTCTCAGCCTCCTTTTCGCAGAAGAGATCCCAAAACTCTGAATATTTCCTTGGAAGAGTCGCTAGGGGCTTCGTCTCTTGAGCTTGGCAAACTTGAGCCTCCAAACAGTTCTTGTGGCAAAATTCAGAGGTAAATTGCAGTTCACGGCGTTTCCAAGAAATGTGGGGGTCATGCAACGTCAACCATGCAATGGGAAAATGAGGCACCTTGGTCACCAAAAAGGAAATGTTCTCTTGATGTTCTCAAACCCACATCTTGGTGGGAACAGTACACTGGCTCACCGGGCCTGATTTTAACGTTCGCCCATCGATGGTTTGCACCACCCTGGGGTCCTTTAAGTCTATATAATCCAGCCCCAAGGAGTCTGCATAGTCTTGATCAATGAAGTTATTTGTGACACCCGAATCCACCATGGCGTGTACCATCACTGGACCTCTCTTGGACGACCTCAAAGTAACCAGTAATAAAAACAGAACACCGGTCTGAGGCTCTGGGGAGGTAGTGGTGTTCGAGCCGGTGAGCCTCTCTAAGCTCAGTCGCACCCTTCCCCCAGCAGTTGAGATGCTTTCTCTCTCACCTCCGAACGATTCACCGCCACCGGCACCCGTGGCACAGATCGCTTCTTGACTGGGCACTCTCGAGAGAAATGTCCCGAGCCACCACAATACCAGCACAGATTCAGCCGCTGATGTCTGGCCTTCTCCGCCACACCAAGTTTGGGACGCGTATAACCCATCTGCATCGGTTCCTCCTGATCTATACGCTCGACCGGCGGGGAGGGTCGCCCTGGAAACCGCAACTCCGGACCCGGAGGGGTTCTCTTGGTAGCGGGGTGTTCCGAGGTTCCCTGGCTGCACTGGCGGTGAAAATGAAGATTAGCATCCAGCCTTAAACATAACGTGATTATTCCCTCCAACGTGGCAGGGAGGTCAGCAATCCAAAGTACCTCTCCCTGCAGCTCCGGATTCAGTCCTTCTAAAAATTGCCCACGTAAAGCCTCATTGTTCCAAGTCACTTGAGAGGCCAATACTCAAAAAGCAGAAATATATTTAGCCAAGGTCTGATCCTGTTGCAGCAATCGATGCAGCTTTCGGCCAGCTAGTTCCTTATTAACTGAACCGCCCCAGGTATCTTTGATGTGATCCAGAAAAGCCTGGGCAGTGAGCGTCTGAGCGGCTCCAGCTGTGAACAATGAGGTGGCCCACGCAGCCACCGGTCCTTCCAAAAGGCTGTATACAAATGTCACTTTTAACTTCTCAGTCGCAAGTTCTGTTGCACGGGCTTCTATGTGAGCCATGCACTGGCCCCTAAAGGTTTCCACAGCCTCCATATCTCTGCTGAATTTGGTTGGCAACACCAGAGGTGGAGGTCCTCGAGGTCTCGATCTTAACTGTATCAGCTCCGTTGTTGAGCTTGTACCGAGGCTTGGAGTTGTAGGTGCTGCTCAAGTGTAGGCTGCTGAGACATTTTGCAGCTGGCTCTCCGCCTCAGTCCAGTTGTGGAGATTTAAAGGGAAATGGATTTCCTGGTCAAGCTGTCATACACCAGTCGAGGACCAGGGCCCTTTAAATATTCACAAAGCTGGAAATAACAGTCTATTTATTGAAGTAAACAATGTCCAAAAAATAACAGTAAACATTAAAATAGCCAAGGCAAAAAGCATTCGAGAAAATCTTAGGAAATGTTCCCAAAGCCTCAGGCTAATTAAGCTGTAAAGTCTCTGAATATAAATCCACTAAGAAGCAACAGATCTTAAAAGTAGGTTAGTCCCAAAACAGGCAAGCTCAAAGTTCTGTCATGAATGACCAAAAAATCATGAAATCAGTTCATGGAACTGCTTGCAGTAGAATCGAAAGTTGACCAGGAACTGAGTTTCAACCTTTACAGGGCTAATAACAAGCGGCTCCACATTCTAACATTTCCCTCCCTTTTCCCTGGGAAAGTAACAGCTGCGGCTAGAATCAACAAGCCAGGTGTCTCAATTCCCGCCCACTCGACTCTCAGAAAAACTAAATTCCCTTAAGTGCTTTTCCAGAGTTTCATCACCTTAGCCCTGCACTGAAAATCACACAGATCCCTGTACACCACCACAACCCACAACCCTTGAAGCCACAGAAGCCACAGGCCCAAAAGCTGTGCTTTGAGAAGTTTCCGATTATTGACTTCAATTAAAGCAGGTTTTTGTCTTTCCTTAAAAAAACTCAGTAAGGGAGAATGCTATTAGCAACCAATAGTGTCCGTCATCGTGTCTACTAAGGAGATTACACATATATAAAACACATTGCAAATATGGTAGATATATTCTCATATATGTTTCATATTCCAAATAGAAAACACATCAGTATTTACAGTGAAAGAATTCTCCCAATACATATAGTAAATAGTATAATAAGAAACACAACAAATTATGCACTTGCGTATCGTTTGCGCAGTCCCATCCAAATATGCACACATTATCGTGGAGGGGAATCCAGGTCAGGAAAATAATCCAATGTATCAAAATGTAAACATCTAATACAGTGGTTGTAAAATGCGGACTTTCCGCCAGGTCTTTTCTTTCTCGGCAAGGCTCTGTCCTGGAGGTTCCAAAGCCGCCCAAGTCGGCTGGATAGGCTGGCAATGTATTTCAGTCAACCAACGAGCCCCGTGTAATCAGATCCAAGGAATATTATCCAAATAAGTTTTCAAATATATCCAAATGGAATAAAAGGTGGCAATTCATCTGGTATTAACTGCGACGGTACAAAGTAGATGGCCACGCCCGTTTCAACATACAGTAAATTCGACTTTTTCATAGCGGAAAACCAAAGAACACCAACACCATCATCATCATCATCTTTGCTTCCCAAGGTCAAAATTATTTTACAGCCACTACACTTCACTTTCTGTTTGCTGTGAGCTGACTACACAGTTAAGTATCCTGTTTATGTTTTTGAATGTGCTGCTGTTTTTGGGAGTTTTCCCTAACAGTTTCCAGGTCATTCCTCACAAAGAGTGCATTCAAACATTTCTTTTGCCCAACACTCCAAATGTACAAGGTCCACCTGCTCCATCCCCCCCCCTTCTTTTTCTCTTTCAGATCATATCAAGCCGCTATGCGTTATTTTCCCCACACACACGCACACACACATACACGCACACTTCTTACAATTTTACAATCCAATCTCACCCTTCCTGTTTCTTTTTTGGACACTTCACCCGCTTTCCCTTCTCTGTTTCAGTATTTCTTTAAAAAGGCCAAATGGAGCCCAGAGAAGTCACGTGGATGAAGGCCACCTGGTCAGTTTGGGATTTTCCTGTGAAATGCCTGAAAACAGTCCTCAACAAAAGGAAATTTAATAAAGGAAACGTTTAAAATCCACAGGACACAGAAGTGAGTGTGTGTGAACTTTCCTGGTCACAGGGCCCCCTGACTCATTACCTGAGCAAATCACACCCGCAGCTTCTCCAGATTCACAGGGCATCGGATCCCCTATATCGCAGATCCATAAAGAATCCTCTGTCACGATGCAAGAATCATAGTTCAACTTGACGCGATATTTTCTTCCAAAGTGGGATCCTCTTGGGGCTGATAAGGCTCGTCCACAGTTTAGTCTCCTACAAACAATTTCAGCCATCTCCAGATTCCAGTTGTCATCACAAATGTCTTTCCACTGGTGATGTTTGAACATTTCCAGTTTCCCAGAACAGGAATTAGAACCGTTGACTAATCTAACCTGACCTGAAATTATGGAAAAGAAAGCTTGTCATTTTCCAATTTAGTTGTTCATCCTCCCTAGGAGAAGGCTTTTCACATTGAGGCTGCCCCAAGTGTTTGAGTGGTCATTTTAAGAACGCAGAGCCACCCCAAATATTCTTGTTCATTTACCTCGGGATATTAAATGATATGGAAACGCCCCCCCAAGAGCCAGTATTTAAAAGATAAAACACAGCAAAGGAGAGGCGCTTTCTTACAGTGAGGCTGGAGGAATCCCGAGCTTATAAACAACTAGCTGTACCTAGCACACGTTGCGGTGCCCTTTTTAGGAGATGTGAGAAAGTCCAATCATCAACAGTGTGGCCTCCTCTAAACTGCAGTCGGATGGAGTGTGGGTCATGGGGGCATGGTGTGCCAAGTTGGGTCTTTATTG